>PVJC01012895.1:0-32781 GCA_004026665.1 Murina feae
TAGATTATAAGCTTCTTGAGGGCAAGGCCACATCTTCTTATTCTATATTCTCATAGCTGATTTAGTACTTGGCTCACATCAAAAATAATGTGTAATGTATATATATGTAAAGACTGACTAAATATACTGATATTTGAAAGAAACACTGCAAAACAGTAACTGCAGTATGATCTTGTATTTTTAAAAATATATATGTAGCCCTGGCTGGTGTGGCTTAGTGGGTTGAGCATCATCCTGTGCACTAAAGGGTCACTGGTACAATTCCCAGGTAGGGCACATGTTGGGATGCATGCTCGATCCCCAGTAGGGGGTGTGCAATCTCATCATTGATGTTTCTCTCTCTCTCCCTTCCTCTCTCTAAAATTAATAAAAATACATTGTTTTAAAAAGATATATGTAGAAAATGCGCAAAAGTGAGCATAGATAAGATTTTTCAAAAGGAGAAAAGGAATGAAAGTCATTTAATAGTGGTTGGCTTATAACCATTTCATTCACAGGCCTTTAACAATCCTAACTCTTTGAGGGAAGCTGCCTTTCCAGCTCCCCTTGCCTTCCCCTGTCAGTCCTCAGTCTCCATCTAAGCAATTCCTTCTGCCCTCATAGACTCTTTTCTCATTTTCTCCTCTTATCATTAACACTCAGTCATTTATCAATTCTGGATTCTACCAAACTATATAGTGTTTCTGCCTCCCCTCTGAGCAATATGGACAGACATGGGAACAAACACACACACACAAATATCCTGGGTAGACAGCAAATTTACATTTACTAATCTCAGCAAAGTAACCTACACCCAATCACATCCTCCATAATATAGTTCTAAACCTTTTGTACACAGAAGTTCCTTATCCTACCTACAAGTAGAACCACTCTTCATAGTCACACCATCTCCTCTTTTATATCTTAGAATCTTTGCCCTTTGTTTCTGTCCCAAGAAATGCCTCTAACCTACCTGCCAAAACTAAGGTACATCTCTGATATCCCAGCCCTTGTATTTTCACCAGCACATCCTACTACACTATCAAGTGACCTCCTTTCTGTTATGTGTCTGAATCTCTTAAAAGTGCATGCCCATGCCTGCTCCTTCCTTACTGCCTCTCCATTCCTCTTCACCAAACCTTGTGCTCTTCAGGATCTCAAAGTCAAGTCCAGAATACTCTCCCTGGAGCACAAGGGCCCGTTTTGCCTGTTCACCCTTCTGTTATTCTCCCCTCCACAGTCTGAGTGCTCTGAATTGAAGCATCTGCTGTCTCCCACATGCACTGCCTCCTTGCCTTCTCTCCTGCATGTTCCTTCAGACTGGAACACTTTCAGCCAGCAATGTCTGCCTATTAAAATTCTACCTATGCTTTCCCAGTGGTTTGGCACAGTGGATAGAGCATTGGCCTGCAGACTGAAGGGTCCTTGGTTTGATTCCAGTCAAGGGCACATGTCCAGGTTCCAGGCTCAATCCCCAGTGTGGGGGTGTACAGGAGGCAGCTGATCAAAGATTCTCTCTCATCATTGATGTTTCTTTCTGTCTCTCCTTCTCCCTTCCTCTCTGTAATTAATAAAAATATAAAAATTCTACCTATGCTAAGAAGCAGCTTTCTTTCTCTTGACCATTCTCTTTAGCTATGTCCACCCTCGCCTTTATACATCCAAAATGCCCCCAAACATTTGGAAAGACACATAGTCTCTATAATGTAATTCAGGCTGTACAAACACACACTAAAGAACGGTGAGCACCCTAGAGGCACCAACCATAACAATCACCTTGTATTCTCAGGTAGTGCCTTGCATATGCCATGCATACAACAGGTACTCAGGAAATATTTGTGGAACCAATAAAAAAGAATTACTATACATTTCAGTACATTGCATGAACAGAACTGGACACCAAGAAATATTTTTTTCTGAACCCTATTGGAGAAATGATCCCCTTAGACATAGAAAACTGTCACCTGGTAAATTCTAAATTGTTGGGGTCGTCTCAGACAAGGCCTCCCATTATTTCTAGAATGTGTCCTCTTTTTCCACTCTCCTTCCCAGGCCTCCAGGGGAAAGAGTTGAGTTCAAATACATTGAGATAACTATAAATATTATTTCATCTGCTTTAGCATGCCCAAGGATAATCTGGCTCAAATTACAAACCATGGAGACAGGGAATTAAATGAAAATGGATGTCTGCCTGGCAATAGAATAGATTCTAGGGCCTATATTTTATATTTACCATTATTTAGAAGTGACAGAAAGGACCTAGCTATTGAATCTATAAAGATCAAAATTTAAGTGCAGGTTCTGTGCATGGACAGTAAATCTAGGGCACCGCTTTGTTTGTGTGTACCTAAATCTTTTCTTTCTTCTTTTTTTTAATAATACATTTGTGGGGGGGGGTAATATATTTTTATTGATTACAGAGAGGAAGAAAGAGGGAGAAAGAGATAGAAACATCCACGATGAGAAAGAATTATGGATCGGCTGCCTTCTGCAAGTCCCCCACTGGGGATCGAGCCCACAACCTGGAATAGAATCTGGGATCTTTCAGTCCTCAGGCCAATGCTCTATACACTGAGCCAAACTGGTTAGGGCTCTTTTCTTTTTCAATATACATTTTATTGATTTGAGAGAGGAAGGGAGAGGGAGAGGAAAATAGAAACATTGATAATAAGAGAGAATCATTAATCAGCTGCCTTCTGCACATCCCCCACTGGGGATCAAGCCTGAAACCTGGGCATGTGTCCTGACTGGGAATCGAACTGCGACCTCCTGGTTCATAGGTCAATGCTCAACCACTGAGCAATACCAGCTGGGCCGTAAATCTTAAATATAATTTATTTCTGTAAGAGTAAATTCTGCAAAGTATATAAGGTAATAAAATCTAGGATGGCTGTGGAGTAACTTAATCTGAGAAAATCCTTTTATGTAATAAACTAGGGGTCCGGTGCACAAAAATTCTACAAAAAGGAAGGAGCCCCGCTTGTGCCCTCTCGCAGTCTGGGACCCCTCTAGGGATGTCCACCTGCTGGCATGCCTGGCCAGCCTAGGTGAGGGGCTGATGGCTGTTTGCAGGCTGGCCAAGCCCCACAGTGGGAACCCTCACTCAATGGGGGTGTGGCCAGCCTGGGTGAGGGGCTGAGGGCCATTTTCAGGCTGCCTACAGTCCCTTCAAGGTTCAGGTCCCCACTGGGGTACCTGGCCAGCCTGGGTGAGGGGCTGAGGGCCATTTTCAGGCTGCCCACAGCTCTCATTGACCCAACGTCCCAGTGAGGCTGGCTGGAATCAGGTTTCTGGGGTTTATCTTCTATAATTGAAACTTTTTTGTCTTGAGCAGAGGCCTAGGCAGGCAATGAAGCCTACTGTTTGCTTCAGCTCCATGGCTTCTATAATCGAAACATTGTTGCCTTGAGCAGAGGCCCAGTCAGCCTAGGCAAGCAGTTTCCTCCATCTCTGGTGCAATGTAAGCCTCCTGTTTGCTCTAGCTCCATGGCTGCCAACTGCCATCTTGGCTGGGTTAATTTGCATACAGCTGCTCTGACTGGCTGGTGGGTGTGGCTTAGGTGTAACAGAGTAAGGGTCAATTTGCATATTACTCTTTTATTAGATTAGATTATTATCATTAAGCATGAAACTGCAATAAATAGTGAACCTTAGGTAGTACCTAAAATATCCAGAGTCAAAATTCCTTGTAGCAGTGCAGTGCCCCTAATTCAATACTTCTAAGGACACCAAAAAGCATTATTTCAGCAGGACAATTGGTTCTAAAAATGTTTTGCCTTCATGTTAATAATGACAGGTATAATATTATCTGTAATATACTGAGCTTCTACTTTGTGTGACCAGCATGTTTTCAAGTCATTTTCATGACTACACATTTAATCCTCTCAACATCATCGACAGAAGGTATTTTTCCTTACTTGAAAGCTGAGGAACTTGAGAGAAATTAATTAATTTGCCCCAAGTGTGTATGTGTGTGTGTGAGAGAGTGACTCCACATTAATAACTAGAAGAAATTATTCTATTAAACATATCTTAAGTAACAGCATTGGTGTTCCATGCCAAAATGCCTTTCTTTCCATGTCATGTTTCCTTTTTTTTTTTTTTTTTAATTGATTTCAGAGAGAAAGGGAGAGGGAGAGATAGAAACATCAATGATGACAGAGAATCACTGATTGGCTGCCTTCTGCATGCCCCCTACTGGGGATCAAGCCTGCAACTTGGACACATCCCCTTGGCCAGAATCAAACCTGGGACCCTTCAGTCTGCAGGCCGAAGCTCTACCCACTGAGTCAAACCACCTAGGGTCATGTTTCCATTTTTAATGAACTTGTCATAATGTCTTTCCTAATGTTAACTAATAGAGTGACTGAGAGAGAATAGATTAGCAACAGTATATTCACATGCACTGGAGTTTCCCAAACTGCAGTCCATATTTCACTAGAAGAAATTATTTTAAAAGATATAGGAACCAAAAGAGTTATCTTAATAGAATAATTCACTTTAATAAATCTTTTCTACTCTTAACTGACATAAATGTGATTTCAGATCATATTCAAATATTTCTTACTAGAGGCCCAGTACATGAAATTCGTGCACTTGGGGATGGGGCAGGGGAGGGGGGCAGTCATCTCAGTCCAGCCTGTGCCCTCTCACAGTCCAAGAGCCCTCGGAGAACGTGGGAAGTGGCCTAAGCCAAAATTGGACATCTTTAGCACTGCTGCGGAGGCTCCCACCACCACCACTGCGCTTGCCAGCCATGAGCCCAGCTTGTGGCTGAGTGGCGCTCCCCCTGTGGGAGCACACTGACCACCAGGGGGCAGCTCCAGTGTTGACCATCTGCCCCCTTATGGTCAGTGCGTGTCATAGCGACTGGTCGTTCCACCATTTGGTTGATTTCCATATTAGCCTTTTATTATATAAAGATTTCATAGAGATGTATTTACTATGTATTAAAAATTTTATAAGAACATCAGATCATAAAATCACAGGAATACAAACTTTCCTTTTTAAATTCATTTCAGTGTAAAAAAGTACTATTTAATCTTAAAACTGTGCAACCACCTACATCAAAAAAATATATGAAGGTGCTTCACAATGGATGGAAAATTAGTACATGCAACAGAAACGTGACTGCTGGCATAGAGGCCGACTGTGTGTTTGTACTGGGGAAGAAATATGGAAACTTTCTTTATCTGTGTCACGTCCATCCACACCAGACTTACCTCTGGTGACAGCATCTAGTGCACAGCCACACCCTGTCGCTCCTCCTCCAATGACAAGGACATCGAATTCAGACGTGTTTCTCAAAGTCAGTATCTGAGCTTCTCGGGAAGGAGGATCCTTGTTCACAGGTTCCGAATCGTACTCGGCTGCTTTAACATATGCCAGGCTCATCTGATGCAAAAGGAGACCATTTTCAGTTGTTGGTCTGGAATGCTCACTTAATACATTTTACAACATGCTAGAAGAGATTGGCAAGGAGATAAGGAATACCAGAGCTACACCACAGTCCACAGCCCACATGGAGTTACACGACCAACTGTCTTGGGAAGAAAAAAAGTCCTTAAAATCTAGGTGTGTTTTTTCCCCGTGAATCACAGCTACTGAGCCATGGAACACTTGGTTTCAGATTCCACCTCTCAACTGCTTGATTTGGTTTCATATACAGACAAGTTTAATTACTCCCCACATCGCACAGCAATTCCCAAACACCTTATCTAAGACAATATAGAGAGAACATAAGGACATGTTTTTATCCAGTAGCAGCAATTCATTCAAATAACATTTGCAAGTTTTGAAAGGGAGAGGTTTTAAAAAGCACTTTATGACTTTCTGTAATTTCTTAGAAGTATATGTTCTTCATTCCTTAATTCCCCTGATGAAAATATATTCTAGAGTTTGAGGGTCTATAAGTTTAAAAAGAATCTGTTTGACACAAGTTTAAATAGTCAGCTAAGGCAAATAGGAATGATACTTTTCAAAGACTGTAGTCAGAGCTTTGCCCATTAAGTGTTTTATTATAAAATTACAAATTTTATACATTGAATATACACTGTTTTGATTTTTGAAAGTTCTAACAATAATATAATTAAGTCCAGCCACAGTCCCCCTAAAGAATAATGACCTTCTCTCATTAGAATGTAACTTCTCATCCTAAATCCAAAATAATGCTGGCCTTTAAAAAAAAAAAAAAAAAGCTGTCAGAAGTTAGAGTCAAGGCTTAGAAAAATAGATGAGTATCTGTTTTTTTCCCCCCAAAATGCTAGCATGAGGTTCATTCACTATAATGAACAGTGCTGGCTAACGTGGCTCTGAGAGATCATTACCAACAGATATATAGCTTCTATATGCTTTTCTTTAAATCACAGCATCTGGACAAGCCACAATGCAGTGTTTTCCCAGGACCACAGGCTACAGCTTGCTCAAGAAACAGAGGTCTATGGCTGACCAAGAGAGTGTTCTAAGTGATTTTTGTTCATTTAAATAAAGTAAACCAAACTCCTCCTTGTGGTCATATTTAATTATAATCAGGCCAATTGGATTTCTATAAAAATAAATCTGGAAGACATAGAGCATGCTGACAGAAATCTAGAGGTGGGTCAGCAGGTCCTAGTTTAGCTCTTAGCATGCTTGTTTACTAGTAATGTTACGTCTGACCCATGAATTCTCTGGACCTTGGTTTCTTCACCTATAGAATGGGATAATGTCCTGTGATGTCTATCTCTCTTCCTCTCTGAGTTACACTCCACCTGAATGGTGCAGTAACATGAAAGTAATTAGTCAACTATAAAATACCACCACCAAAGAATTGTTGTTGTTGTTTGATTCCTTAGTAGTATATAAAAGGGAACTTTCAAAACATATTTTACTAAGAATCATAAAAAGAAAAGCTTACAATAAGGTACCATAATTTTCAGGCTATTAATTCTGATGCCAATCCACAAAATCATATTCTCCTTTACTAGTATATAACTTATCCTAATTATCTGCTAAAAACCATTTCCCTGTGTTCACATTTACATACATTTAAGGTAACAAACTAAATAAATGTAACTGCTAGGTGCTGTGGAGACTAAAATAACTTTCAGTCATGGTCTATACCTTCCATCATTTAATGAGGAAAAAAATATTTATACACACACACACAGCATTGAGCTATGGCCATTCAGGTCTTTCATCTGAGGATTTCAAATGGGCCATGCCATGAGACTGACAAGTGACTAAACTGTCAGTGCATTTTCACACAGCAAGAAAATTTTCCTGACATTTTCTGTCTGGTAAGTTTTCTAGAAATACTTGAAAAATAAATTTAAGAAATACTTGGAAAAAAAATTCAAGAGAATCCAAGATGGCGGCATAGGTAAACACCTGAAATTGCTGGCTCGCACAACCACTTCAAAACTACAACTAAAAGACAAAATGGACACCACCCAGAACCACAGGAAGGCTGGCTGAGTGGAAATTCTACAACTAGAAGGAAAGAGAAAAGCACACTGAGACTCAGAGGAGGTGCAGAAGTAAAGTGCAGAGGCACGGAGGTGTGCTAGGAAAGGGCTGGCAACTGAGGACACGGTTGTCTTTTTCAATTGGGAGGGAAACACAAGCTCCCGACTGCTCTGAACTCCAGTTCCAGGTGAATCTCTGGGGACCCAGACTCATACAGGGAGAAGCTGGACTGTCTGGCATTGGGAGGAACTCGAGGGTGGCTTTCTCTCAGAGGTGCCTGCAGTGATTACTGAGGGACACTGAGACCTGGGGGCCTCTTAGGGCAGGGCTGACGATCTTCACTGCCATCTTTCCAGTCAAGGTGTCTTCCCTTTCCCCTATATTAATATGATATCCTCCTTCAGATCTTCACACATTTGCTGTGTTTCCTTCCAAGTCATTATCTACACTGCAGCTGCGGTAATAATTTTTAAACCCAACTAACATTGTTTCCAAGTGTAAAACCTTTCAAGAGCTTCCAATTTAATTTAAGTTAAAGGTAAATACCTTTATTCTAGTTTCCAAGATTCTTCACAGTCTTTTAAAATAGATAATACCTGTGCTGGTGAGGATACAACACAGTTGGAACCCTCTTACATTGCTGGAAGAAATACAAAGTGATATAGCTATTTTGGAAAACAGTTTGGGAGTTTTGGTTTCTATAGAGGGAAACATACACATACCATACAACCTAGCAATTCTCCTAGGTAATTACTCAAGAGAAATGAAAACCTTTATTAATGTAAAAACCTGTAGGAACATGTTTACAGTGGCTTTATTTATAACTAGAGGCCCAGTGCATGAATTCATGCACAGGTGGGGTCCCTCAGCCTGGCTGGTAATCAGGGCTAATTGGGGCCATATCACCCAGTCCCAATCGGGGTTGTTCGGTGCAGGCTAGGCCAGGGAGGTTGGCCAGCTATAGGAGGCTGGCTGTGGGAGCTCACTGACAACCAGGGGGCAGCTCCTGCATTGAGCATCTGCCCCTGTTGGTCATTGTGCATTATAGTGACTGGTTGTTCAGTTGACCAGTCTTAATGGTTGCTTAGCCTTTTATCTAATCTAATAAAGGAGTAATATGCAAATTAACCCTCACTCCGTTACAGCCACAAGCCACGTCCACCAACCAATCAGGAGCAAATATGCAAATTAACTCAACTAAGATGGCGGCGGCCATGGAGCTAGAGTTGCCCTGGGCAATGGAGGAAGCCAGGCCCTGCAGGCCCTGAGCTCTACTCAAGGCTACAAAGTTTCAATTATACAAGTTAAATAAATCCCAGATACCTGCATCCAGCCAGGCACCCCAGTAGTGACCCGAACCCTGAAGGGGCTGTGGGCAGCCTGAGACTCGAACTCTGAAGGGGCTGTGGGCAGCCTAAAACAGCCATCAGCCCCTCACCCAGGCTGGCCAGGCATGGCAGCAGGTGGACATCCCCAGAGGGGTCCCAGACTGCAAGAGAGCACAGGCCGGGCTGAGGGACCCCCCCCCCAAGTGCACAAATTTTTGTGCACCGGGCCTCTAGTATATATGTAGATTGCCAAAAATCAGGAAAATCTCCAACATCCTTCAACTGACTAAACAAACTATCATATATCTATGCAATGGAATAATAAACAACAATCTAAAGAATAAACTACTGATAGATGCATGATATAATAAATCTCATATTCATTATGCTAAATCATGTCACCAAATTATGGTTTTCCACCCAAATCTGGCTGCCACCTGTATTTTTTGTTTGGGTTTATTTGTTTTTTTAATGTGTTTTTACTGATTTTTAGAGAGAGAAGAAGAAAGAGAGGAAGAGAGAGAAACATCAGTGTGAGAAACATAAATCCATTGCCTCCCATACACACCCTGATGAGTAGCCTAATCCACAACCTGGGTATGTGCCCTGACTGGGAATCAAACCTGCAACCTTTGGTTCATGAAACGATGCTCAAGGAACTGAGACACTGGCCAGGGCAACTTCCACTGTTTTAATAAATAAACTTTTATTCTAACTCAACCACACACGTGATTGCAATAGCAGAATGAGTATTAACAGAGACTATATGGCCTGCAAGCCTAAAACATTTACCACCTAGCTCTATACTGAAACGTTTGCCAATCCCTATGCCAAGCGAAAGAAACTAGACTCAGAAGTGTATATATGGTATGATTCCACTTAGATGCTGTTCTGTAAAGCAAAAATTTATAGAGTCAGGAAACAGATCAGTGATTGCCAGGGTTTGGGTGTTAGGGGCAGGAAAGATCGACTACAAAGAGGGTAAGAGAGAAGTTTTAAGGATGATAGAAATGTTCTGTATCTTGATTGTGGTGGTGGTTATATGCTTCTATGTATGTGTCAAAACTCCCAGAAGTGTATATTATAAAGGGTGAATTTTACTGCATAAAATTGCACCTCAAATTATACATTAATAAACTTGACGTAAAAAACAATAGGTAAATATATACACTATAGTCATTTTGTATCAGGCGCAATTAAAAAGATTTTTTTTCCTTACTCATTTAATCCTCACAATAACCCTATGAGATAGGCACTCTTATGGTCTCCGTTTTACAGAAGTAACAGAGAGGTTAAGCACTCTATATGGTAGAGCTGGGAATTGAACCCACACTGCCTGGCAATGGATACTAAGTTTTATATTGCTATATCATACTGACTCTACATATGATCTGAGGAAAAAAATAAGGAAACAGACTAAACAATTATAATAGCATGAGTTATCACCAGATGCCAAATCCAGAAAGTTTTTTGGGGGGTTTTTGGTATGGTTTTGTGTGGAGGTTTTGCTGAACAGTCTTCCCAAAACAATTTTTTTTAACTGTATGGTACTATTGAGGATAATTTATTTAATTTCTGCCACTACATTTAAAATAAGATTTTATTTCTGTTTACTTTTTTCATAAAAGCTGGAAAGTGTTGCAACTGAGAAGCTAAGCACCGCATTTATTTTAGAGTCAGTAAACAGCCTAAGGCCCTACTTCTAATTATGACAAGAGAAAGACTCATTTTGGCTTCATATGGCTTTGAGTCACAAAAACACATCTGCACTCTACCTTCCCCAGAATATGTTGATGGAGGGGAAATAAAGAAGAGGAGCAGCAGGAAAGAAGCAATAGTGGTAAATCACAGCATGCTCTGAGAATGGAGGCCTTTGTGCTCCATCTCCCCAGCCCTCTTCTCACTCTCCTTTCCAAGGCAGTTTGAGTTAAATGGGAATCTGGGAGACAGGCTCCAGGGCGAGACTGATGCAGAGATTCTGGGAGAAGCCCTGGAGAGGCCACCTGAGAGTCCAAACTCTCTCCTGCGTCCTGAGAAGGCATCTCACCCACTTGTCACTCAATCAATATGTATTAAAGGCCCTCAAGAAATCTACACACTGGAGGACAAAACAAAAAGATAAAAAGGAAATGATGGCATCGCTGGACAGCTGGATTTAAGACAGAGAAGAGGCTACCATAGCAACAAGTGGCAGCCTTGGTCCAGACCTAAGAAACTTTCTTGGAAATTACAGCTGAATCCGGTCCAGATAGACTAATACATCAGCTGGGTGACAATAACAGGGAAGGAAGTGGTATTCAATAGCATGTGCTAAAACCAGAAGTCATACTAGCAAATTAGTCAGCACAATACTTTCTCAAAAGCATGAGCTACACTTCCAATATTTAAAAGCTGCTGTGTTCCACATAAAAATTAGAAAATGTCCATCTGAGATCAATCTGCTGAAAGGGAACTGTAGTTCTCTTAGGCAGGACCTGTGCTCTTGCTAGCTCAGCATTCCCATTCACCACTTCATGGGAACAGTCTGGCCCTTACAGAACCAGCAGTTTGCCAACCCTGACCTGAGACAGGCCCAGTATTACCAGATTCAGAATCTATTTCCTAATTCAGCCACTGATGCCAGAAGAAAGGAGACACACACAAATCCAACTGCCTTTTGCTTAGCACAGTTCCAACTACAGCTCCCCAACAAAAAAATTCTTATCTTAGAATTAGAAGATCTAATATAGAATATTATTTTCATGTTATTTCTGACTGTATTTAATTATTATGGTCTATGAGGAAGTAGCTGTTTTATTAATGTGTAAGCATTGGAAAAATGTGTATACATTTGAAAAAGATAAAATTCTTCCAGCGTTCTGATAGAAAACAGAGTTTTTGTCAAGAGACAGACTGGCACACTGAACACCGACATGGAATTGAAAGCCAAACTCATAGTCTGAGAGTTTGCATCCTAGAGAACAGAATGGGAGTCAGAATGAGATCTGTTTCACTATGCCTGCGCACCATTAGCCTTGCAAATTTAAAAAAAAAGCTTAGACTTGCAACTTCAGTGAGACCGAAAACAAGATCTAATAATTAGTGTCTATTTCTGAAAGAAGTGCATATTTAAAGACCACAGGCAATTAACAACCAGGTTGTCCTGTAATCATGTAGAGTAATAATTGGAGTACAAAGTAGGGTTTCATGCAAATCACTTCATGCTGCAACTATCATTCTCTCCCATATTATGTGATTCAATCACACACTGATAATGGAACCGTTAAATTTAAGAGAAATTGCTTCATGTTTTGTTGTCACTGAACAGGCTGACTATATCTGTATATTCCTGGAAAGTAAAATGCAACAAGCACCTCCTAACAGTGAACCTCAAGATGGCCTTCACCTCCTGAGTCACTTTTGTGGTCCTTAACTGCTGGTTTTCCTGTAACTACATGACAGTAAGCAACATTTCTCAGTGTAAACATACTTGATGATAGATTCATGATTACTCTGTAAGAACGATTGCAAATGGGTAGACAGTCATCTCCATTGGGGACCAAACAAGAGAAAACAAGACAAGTCCATCCTTCCAGAGTGGCTGAGAATGGAGTTCTGGTTCACCTTGAAGGTGCTATCCAAGCTTTAAGTGACTGGGATTCCTTTGAGAAGTCACAGAGAAACTTTAATAGCAATTGTACTATCTAATCTAATAAAAGAGGAATATGCAAATTGACCCTCCCTCCATTACACCCACAAGCCACGCCCACCAACCAATTAGGAGAAAATTTACAAATTAACTAAACTAAGATGGTGGTGGCCACAGAGCTGGACTTGCCCCAGGCAATGGAGGAAGCCAGTGCCTGTGGGCCCTGAGCTCTACTTAAGGCTACAAAGTTTCAATTATAGAAGATAAGCCCCAGATACCTGCCCGGCTGGGACCCTGGGTTGCCATGGGCAACCCAGGTTTCAATCAGGGGGGACCAAGGCAACAAAGTTTCAATTATAGAAGTTTAATAAGTACCAAATACCTGCTTCCAGCCAGGCACCGTAGTAGGGTCCCGAACGCAGGCTGGCCAGGCACCCCAGCAGGAACCTGAAGGGGCTGTGGGCAGCCTGAAACAGCCCTCTGCCCCTCACCCAGGCTGGCCAGGCACGCCAGCAGGTAGACATCCCCCAAGGGGTCCCAGACTGTGAGAGGGCACAGGCCCGGCTGAAGGACACCCCCTCCCCCGCCCCGAGTGTACAAATTTTTGTGCACTGGGCCTCTAGTATCATTATAAAAGCTCTTACCGCTGAAAAATAGGGAAAACCCTTTGGCTCTGTCTGCCTTCAGATAAACTCACATCATAATAGACTACATACGCTGAGGTTTAAGAAATATGTTTCATTGGTTTTCAAATAAACATTTTTAAAACATTGAATATGTGTTTGGAGGTGTCTAAACTTGACATTGTTCTTCAATTCCCATAGGGTGCTGAGGATTAGAAGATCTTGAGGAAGCCTGAGATCCGAGAGGCAGAGAGGGAAGAGATGAGAGTTGTCACTGACTCACTGCTGCTACACCACACACTCTAACCCGCTACCTCCTTTCGGTGTCATGGCTACCACAGAAGGGAGGCATCCTTTGACCAGAGAGGAAACTGGGTTTTGTGATTCCTTAGGAATGTCACTGAGTCCCTGGAATCACACTTTGATCCTACGTTTGACTCTAAATTGCATGTCCTCACCTCTGCTAGGTTATCTTTGCCTATATGTTCAGGTTACCTGGGCCCCAAGATCCACCAGCTTCTCTGACACCAGCAATGCAGGAAAGTATTGATGACAGTGTAATCAGAAGAACCAGGAACTCTGCCCAGCATGTAGCCAGCCACCCTGGGCAGTGAAGATGACAACAAGCTTCCAAGAAACAGCACGTTTCCTTAAAACCTTCCCCAATGCATATACCTAGAAGAACTAAAAGAAGGCTCACTCTTCCCCCATCCCTCTCAGGTGAATAAGCAGGCATGGCTCAGTGGTTGGATGTCAACCTATGAACCAGGAGGTCACTGTTCAGTCAGGCACATGCCTGGGATATGGGCTCAATCCCCAGTGTGGGGCATGCAGGAGGCAGCCAAACAATGATTCTCTTTCATCACTGATGTTTTCTCTCTTTCTCTCTCTCTTTCTCTCTCTCTCTCTTTCTCTCTCTCTCTCTCTCTCTCTCTCTCTCTCTCTCTCTCTCTCTCTCCTCTCTCTCTCATTCAAATCAATAAAAATATGTTTTTTTAATGATGCTGATCCAATGAATCAAATGACCAAGCAATCCCGATGACCATCGGCTACTTTTTTAACCTTATGTTCAAAACCATTTGGGGTCAAATTTGTGATGCACACTTTCCATTTCCCTGTGAATTATTTCATCAAATATACACATTTTATAACTTCTCTAGTTTGTACTCATAAGCTCATCATTAGATCTCAAAACGTCATTGTTGAAAAATCACAAATTTCAAAATAAGCAAGTAAAATTGCCTAACTTATCTTAAAGCATCTATTTTCTTCTTAATTTGCAAAACTCTACCTAGAGGAAACTTGCCTAACATAAACACAACTTAACTATTAAGCAGGAAGATGGGGAGGGAAAGGCTAAAGGACTCTCCTCCCAAAGCATTTATGGAAAGTTTCCCCAGTCCCACAATATCCCCAAAAAGTTTCTTAAAGAGACCTTAAAATGAATAAATAGTTGAAAATGAAATGCAAAGTCAAATCAAAATGAATGTCAGTGTTGCTCAGTTTGCAACAGCCTAGAAGCTCACCAGCTGTCAACGCTAATCATAGCTCAGCCGTTGACTCACTGTGTGACCTATAGCAGTACAGTTAACCTCGCTGATTTTGTATGCCAGCAGTAAAATAGCATCACAAACTCCTCGAAAGCCTGGCATGAGTTAGAACTCTAAGATATTGCCATGGCCCCACTTTGGGAGCTAAGTGTTATACAAAAACCAAAATTATAAGAAAGATGATAGGATGCTCTTCAAAGAACATTTCCAACTCTGTCGGCATAATTTTAGTGCTTTGATGAAACACGCCTCTGAAGAAACAGTGAACCATATAGAGTAGTTAAGAATAGTTTCAACTGGCCTTATCGAAAATACAGTGCATTCAGAATCTTCATCAAGCTTTAGATATCAGACACAGCCTCAATATATTTAGTTGTGTTTCTAGGAGAGAAAAAAAAAACAGTCCTTCCAGGAATCTGTGCACAGGGTTCTCTAAGCAAGAGAAGTAAATGAATGATAGAATTTTTGGCATAAACTTACAATAAAATTCTGATCAAAAAAAATATAGCTCATTAGTTAATTACATCAAACTAGTCAGGACACAGATGTAATGGCGAGATGGGTGTGTAACCAAACCTTTCTCTTCTTCCAGAGAACACTACTGGATCACATTTTCCACCTTCCCTTATAATTGGCTAAAAATGATCCAATAGGTCAAAAAGCCCTATAATGGCTCTAGCCAATTTGGCTCAGTGGATAGAGCACTGGCCTGCGGACTGAAGGGTCCTGGGTTTGATTCTAGTCAAGGGCTCAATCCCCTTAGGGGGGCATGCAGAATGCAGCCGATTAATGATTCCCTTTCATCATTGATGTTTCTGTCTGTCATCTCCCTCTTCCTTCTTCTCTGAAATCAATAAAAGTATATATTTTTTAAAAAGCCATATAATGTGTAACAGCCATTAGAATAAAGGGACAGAGTTTCCTGAATAATTTCAAGAAACAAGCCCCCAACCTATCCTCCCTGGACTGGACTGTGGCAAGAAGTAAACCTTCGCTGTAATGAGGTTCGAGCACTGTTTCCTACACCAAATAGCTTACTCCACTAAATACACCAAACATGAGATATGTGTAGCATTTAAACCCAAGATGCACCACTTGTCTACTTTGCAGGTAGTCTGTACATGGTTCAGAATCTTCCTGGGACAGATGAGGCCCCATCGTTTACAGAAAAATAAATCCACAGAGAAGCTCCAAAAGGACAGGTAGATCATTAAATCAAGCCCCTCCGAACCATGGTGCAGAGATGTTGCTTCCTTCATATGTCGCTGAAGTGATGCTGACAGCACGTTCGTTAAGCAGCCAAGGAGGACCAAGACCCCTGTCATTCAATCTCCAGTCCTTTCTTCTCCTAAACATACATTCCTCACATGGTATATATATATAACAACGTAGTTTCCACCTAAATATTAAAATCAACAAAAATGAAGACCGTTTAAGAACAGCTGCTATTACAGTACTTTGTAGTTTTATGTGTTGTTTGTGTTTTGTGGGGGGGTGGGTTGTGTGTGTTTTTTATTTTTTTCAGAGAAAGGCTGTTTACGAAACTATGAAAAATGCCTCTGGAGATGGAAGATTATTTACTCAGAGAGAACAAACAAGTCTGCTAGCCTGAATTGACTCAAGAAGTTAAAAGCAATCTGGTAAGCAAATGTGTCACATAATTTCAGCTACTCTAGTGCTCAAGAAAAGTTATACTCATTTCAAACCCACAGATATGCTTTAGCTTAGGACCTAGAAAATATTTACAACTGGGGTTAAATTCTTTAAGTTATTAAATGTGTTGCCCTAGCCAGTATAGCTCAGTGGATAGAGCGTCGGCCTGCAGACCAAAGGGTCCCGGGTTCAACTCCGGGGGAAGGGGCCGAACTTTGACTGCAGCCCTGGTCCCTGTGGGAGGCAACCAATCGATGTGTTTCTCTCACATCTATGGTTCTCTCAGCCTTTCCCTCTCTCTTCCACTCACTCTAAAAATCAACGGAAAAATATCCTCAGGTGAGGATTAAAAAAATATATTAAATGTGTTAATATATTTATATATAGTTTTATATATACAGTTATATATATAATTATATTCAGTCAAGATACTACTGAAAAATAATGCTGAAGTGAATTTTTATGATTTTAATTTTCTTAATTGACATGTTCCAGAGACTATATTTAAGATTTTAAGTATATTTTAAAGACTTTATTTTATTTTTTTAGAGCAGTCTTAGATTTACAACAAAATTGACAGGAAAAATCAAAGGATTTCCCATATAACTATTGCCCCCACATATGCATAGCAGAATGGCCATTTTTTACCAAGGATGAACCTACACTGACATATCATAATCACGCAAAGTCCATAGTTTCCTTAAGGGTTCACTCTTTGTGGTGTACTTTCTGTGGGTTTGAACAAATATGTAATGACACATATTCATCATTATGATATCATACAGAGCAGTTTCCCTGCCCTAAAACTCCTCTGTGCTCTGCTTGGTCATCTGTCCCCACACACCCCTGGAAACCATTGGGTTTTTTGTTTTTTTCCAGTCTCCACAGTTTTGCCTTTTCCAGACATCATACAGTTATAACCATATAGTATGCAGCTTCTTTATAGTGACTTTTTTCAGATAGTAATACGCACTTCAAGTTCCTCCATGTCTTTTCATGGCTTGATAACATCTCTTTCTAGCACTGAATAAAATTCCACTGTCTGGATGTACCACAGTTTATTTTTCTATTCACCTAGTGAAGGACATCTTGATAGCTTCCAAGTTTTGGCAATTATAAATAAAGCTGCTGTAAACACCCATGTGCAGGTTTTTGTGTGGACGTAAATTTTAGCTCCTTTGAGAAAATATCAATGAGTGTGATATTGCTGAATCATATGGTAAGAATGTATTTTTAGTTTTATAAGAAACCACCAAACATTTTACATCCTCACCAGCAATAAACGAGATTTCCTATTGCTCACATCCTCACCAGCATTTGGTGTTATGCTCAGGATTTTGGTTTCTCTTCTATCATTACTCATCTGGACTTCAAGTTTCTCTGACGTCTACCAGTTTCTCTGTCCAGCAGTTAATATAAGCAATATAATATCAACCAAGTGTTCAGCTACTTAAAGAAATCTGGTGTCATCACTTTTTTATTATGCCTAACAAGGCTAGGTCTGTTCCAAATTTTCATATCCTCTATCACGGAAAGGGAA
Source organism: Murina feae (assembly GCA_004026665.1). Classification (NCBI taxonomy): domain Eukaryota; kingdom Metazoa; phylum Chordata; class Mammalia; order Chiroptera; family Vespertilionidae; genus Murina; species Murina feae. The sequence goes on from PVJC01012895.1 coordinate 17,748, forward strand.
ATCAGTACAATAGATATGAAAGACCTGCTATGTGTCAGGTACTGTGATCACTGGCTTCTATATACCGACTGACTTACTGCTTGGTAAGGGCAAGAGCCTGGGAGTAAATGCCATTATACTCAGCTTATGAAGAAAATAGAGTTCTAAAATCTTGCATAGCCTGTGCACAATAACAAGTTCACCAAAACCCGGTACACTTGGATGAAAGACACATTCAGAAAACTAAACATCTTTTCATCTAACTGTCCATTAACATAAACTGCAAAGTACGTCTTTCTTTGATTAGATATGCTCATTCTATTCTTTGTCGTTTGTCAACACTTTGAAATTTGAGGCGTTGGCACTACCAGTCAAAAGCCCCTGGTTTTTAGACTCCCTTGCAAATAATGTATTGAAGGGGAAAGACTAAAAAATTAAAACAATGTCTTCAAAATTCCCATAGATTTTAATGATTCATGTATCTCTTTGCCTCTCATTAGCATAAATTTTTTTCCTCAGAGGTTCTGATGATATTAACAACAAAGGTAGCACAGGCTTACCTATAATTCAACCCACCTAACACATTGTCACTATGACCTTTTCCATGTTCCCTTAAGAAATACACAAAGCAAAAGGAACTACGGTGTTTAGGAAGCCATTGAAAGTACAGTGAATTGCTGTCTCTTACACAGTGAGACTGTTTTGGAAAGCAAAAAGATCCTGTCATTAACAACTATTACTAGTCATTGGTTTTAGGAAAGAATAAGTTGAATTGCATTGTACTTTCAGCTAAAATGACATGAAAATTCTGATATACCAAAAAAAATGCAAGGGTTTTTTTTTAATTTTTGATTGATTTTTTTAAGAAAAAAGAAGGTAGAGGAAGAGAAACATTTATGAAACAAAAAAATCAAATCTTCCATAACTCATATAAGCCTACATAGTTAACAAAAAAAGAGAGAAAAGAAAGAAAGAAACAATGGAAACTATGAAATTTATTACTTAAAACTTTCGGGAAAGAGTTTAAGTCAAAAATTGGGATTTGTCCACCTTGTTACTGGCTCATCTTCAGATCAGAAAGCAAGAAGAAGAAACAGGAGGGTATTTGTATAACTGTTTCCTAGCCATTCTCCAACCACCTCCGATGAAAGACCAACTGATTGCTACTAACCTCGAAGTCTAAAAACAGTGTCCCTGAATGCAAGAATCCCCAGTGACAAGAACGACTTTCTTGCCAACTACAAGCACACTTTATATTCACGTCACCCCGGAATCTAAGCGTATCTAATGGTTTTGGAAAGCTTACCATGTTCCAGAAACTCTCTCGGGCTTTACTGCTCTTCCACAATCCTATGAGGGAAGTACAGCAGTCCCCAAATGACATCATTTTGTTAGGACATTGATGAGATGCCATAGGAAATTAACTTTTTAAAAAAAAATTAAATTTATTGGTGTGACATTGATTAATAACATGTTTCAAGTGTACGATTCTATAATACATTGTTGTATATTGCATCATGTGCTCACCTCCCAAAGTCTAACTCCTTTCGTCACTATATATTTGACCCCCTTTCCCTCTTCCTCCTCCACCCACCCCTTTTTCCCTCTGTAACCTTCATGCTGTCATCTATATCTACGAGTTTGTTTGTTTTGTTCATTTGTTGCTTTCTGCTTTATATCCCATATATGATTCTTGTCTTTTTCCATATGACTTATTTCACTTAACTCTCAAGGTCAATTTTTTTTTAAATATATTTTATTGATTTTTTACAGAGAGGAAGGGAGAGGGATAGAGAGTTAGAAACATCGATGAGAGAGAAACATCGGTCAGCTGCCTCCTGTATGCCCCCTACTGTACGGTGCATCCTCGTAGTACCATGGTCATAGTAGGTTCTGTACTACGAGGATGCAACCAAGGTAAATGCCCTGGACCGGAATCGAACCTGGGACCCTTCAGTCCACAGGCTGACACTCTATCCACTGAGCCAAACCGGCTAGGGCCATTCATAGGAATTAAACTCTTATTTGTATCAATTAGCCTATGGTAACATTGGTTTTCTTATACATCATTTCACTTAAAATCACAGAACCTAGCAGACTTACTGTACCATTCCTCTCCTCATTTTCCGGGGGGAGGCGGGGGATGAGGCTGAGAGAATTTAATAGTTTTTTTCCATAGTCACTTAGTTTTTAAGAAGCAGTGTTAGTTAAGGCAGCCTACAAAAACTGCATCAAAGATCATGCTCTTGCCCTGGCTGGTTTGGCTCAGTGGATAGAGCATCGCCCTGCGGACTGAAAGGTCCCAGGTTCAATTCCAGTCAAGTGCATGTACCTTGGTTGCGGGCACATCCCTACTAGGATTGTGCAGGAGGAATGTTTCTAACTCTCTATCCCTCCCCCTTCCTCTCTGTAAAAAATCAATAAAATATATTTAAAAAATAAAAGATCAAACTCTTATCCTCTCTGTTATGTTGCTCAGGAATAAAACATCAATTACTGGAATCTCTTAATTCCTTGATCTCAATACCACTCCTTACACTGATAAGAGACCTTGATTTCCATACTCTTAAGCCTACTCCCTGCCTATGTCTGGTGCAAAAAAAGAAAAGACTTTCACATCCGGGCTTTGAGAAAGCTCATAGTCACTAAGTTCTCAACCTAGGGGTCGCGAACCCTTTGGGGATCAAACAGCCCTTTCACGGGGGTCGTTTAAGACCATCCTGCATCTCAGATATTTACATTACGATTCATAACAGTAGCAAAATTACAGTAATGAAGTAGCAACGAAAATAATTTTATGGTTGGGGGTCACCACAACATAAGGAGCTGTATTAAAGGGTCGCGGCATCAGGAAGGTTGAGAACCACTGTCTTAGTGGTTCTCAGGTCCCACCTCGGCGTTGGTTCACAAAGCCCACCACACTTCCAGAGTGGGTAACGGAAGGAACAAGCCCGATAATGTGTTCCGTGGGAGGGCCCACCCTCAGACCTAAATAGATCTTGGTTACATCAGCCATACCACTGGGGTTGAAAAGAAACCCACATTATCACACCAATGTTTCCAGTTAGGACCCAGAAGGTATGAAATAAATGTTCAGCTTTTTTAAAAAGTTTTTCAAGAAGTGCCTTGGTCTATCATGAAAAGTCAAAAGCCTAAGGGGCCCCTCATTAAATCTTTGCACTCCCACCCTGTCTTTGCCTCCATTCTCTTCCCGGCTAACTCCATTCTTCCCACCCCCCTGAGGACCCTCAGGCAGCCTATTACACTATGCCCCTCTGCCACTGAGGCTGTTTCAGTGACTTACAAATACCAAGGCCCTCTCTCCTAATATAAACCTTCCTATTCATCAGCTCCATTCTCCTATCAGCTTGGAATTAGAAGAAAAAAAAAAAAAAAAGGTCTCCCATGAAGTAACCGTTTTCTTTCACTAGATATTAAAGAATCACCAGCAGAACGTTCTGTACTAAGAAGAAGATTGGATGTCTTCTAAGTCCCTTCCCATTAACAGTTTATTATTAAACAGACATATACTAAATAGGAAGTGACAAATGCCTTGCTCCTGAAAATCTGCACACCACTGCAGAAGTAGTTTGCTTGCTACATCCCTGGTGGGACATAAGAGAGAGCTGGGCTGTATATCCTACTACTCAGCCTCCTGTCCCTTGACATACGCCTGGCTTGGGGAGAGGAAAAATCAAGAACTTTTTGTGGAAACTTAGTCACCCGCTTCTGGGTGAGGAAATAAAAGAAGCGGGGAAATGAACAGAAAGCCTCTTCAAGACCACTCAACCACTGCATGCGTAATGGACGGGGTGGGGGGGGGCAGGAATGGGGAGGCAGTGTGGCCACAAACCTCCTCCCCTGCAGGTGGTCACAGTAAAAAGTCAGCCTCCATTCATCTCCTTTCCTCTATCAGCTTCCCCACCGGAACTGAAGATTTAGTTTGCCTAGTTCCAAAAGAAAATGTAATAATGATAATAATAGCTCTCTCCTTATGTCATGATCTCCATCCCTTCTAAATCTGACTTCATGTATCTCCAAAGAAAAAAAAAATCTCTAGGCTTCACCTGAGTCAACAGTGGACACCATTCACCATTGAAAAACATAATAGGAAATGTAATCAATGTGCTTTTAAGAAGGAAAGCCATACTACAAAGTAAAGTGAGGCCAAAAAATCATTGCTATCACCTCTAACCCCCAACCTACCCCCAGAATTGCCAGCATCTGCACAAATGTCTCTCTTTCCTCACCTATTCAAGCAACTGGGTACAAAGTAAGTGAACTACCTCTTACTCAATTTCATTGTGTTTTCTGTTCAATTAGTCCAAAAAAAAGTAGTACATGTGATAGTTTCCCCTCTAAAAATGCTTTCCCTTGCAAATATAAGCTAATTTAACCAAACTTGGCACTTGAACACTTACGGAAGTACGCCATCACCAAGGGTGCTTTAACCATTGATCAGCTTTTAGAATCTCCCATTTGTATTTTGATACAACCCCCGTCTGCATTTTAGGTGGGAAGCTTTGTACTGGGAATATCAAATGAGCACAAGCTAGGGGGCGGGGGAGACAGACCTGCAGGTACAGAAATGCCAGCAAAATGTGGCTAAACTGAAAATCAAGAGACAGCTTTCTCAGGAATCAGCATCTTAGGCTTTCAACACCAACTTATTCTTAAAAGAGGAGAGTTTTTTGTCAGTTGGAATCATCTTAGAAAACTGAAATACTATACTATAAAGTGTTGCCCTGTTTTTTTTAAAAAAAAAAAAAAAGGAGCATGCCTAGTCACGTTTAAGGCCAAACTTCTACAGACTTCAGCCAAATAATGGATATCAAGGGGCAGGTTTTTCTGACTATTAGAGTCAGGAAAATGTTCCTGCCCAGAATGGTTCTGATTGGCAGATATTTTCTGAGAAAGGACAGCTGAGGCCTGTGGTCATTTTATGTCAATGGCTCAAATGAGTTGGTCTTCTTTTCCCCCTTACTCCCTCCTCATCATTCTCTCTCCCTTTTTTTGCAATCCCTATGGCTACATCTCAACCTGTTACCCAAAATATGCTCATGGCAGTGGCTTAAAGGGACAGGAATCACCACAAAAGAATGCACACACTTGGATGCATATCATATGCAACTCATTGACTGAATATGCCTATGGTGATTTTTCTCAAAAACACTTGTCAGCTTAAAATTGTAAGTGACTCGAACTGCTTATATCTGTTTCATTTTGGCTATTAGGGTGGTCAGAATATCTAAAGTAGGAAGGAGAAAATGATCAAATGTCCCAGAATTCAACAGACCCTTGTTTGCTTTTTATTTTAATGATTAAAATTCACCTCTAAGTGAAGACAGTACCAACTGTTTGTTCCATCCTTTGAAATTAAAAAGAAGTCAAACATTAGAACAACAACAACATATTACCCTGGTACAAAGTTAAGTCATAAGCTCTGAGGTAGAATATGCTTACTGTGGTTAAGTCATAAACCATGTACAAATTTAGCAACAACTCATCATATTAAATGTCGTTACCTTTGACACTGGCATTTCCCAGTAACATTACAGATAGCACTGGTTAAGGATGGCAGAAGTAATCAAATCCATTAAAGCCAAAGTCTCAAACAACACTGCACTTCTGAAAAAGCCTCAACAGCCTGCTCTGCACCCACAGTGCTGTCTCTCCTGGCTCCTGGCCCCTAGCTTGTGCTCACTTGACATCCCCAGTACAAAGCTTCCCCCCTCAAATGCAGACAGGGATTGTATTCTAAATACAAATAGGTTGACTCTCAGAGTTGATCAATGGTTAAAGCACATTTGGTGACTGAATAGTTCTGTAAGTGTCCAGGTGCCAAGTCAGTTACGTTAGCTTATATTTACAAGGGAAAGAATAGAAAGAAAACTATCACATATAAATTTTTTTGTCTTTTCACATTCACTTTTAAGGATCCAAGCCAACATTTTAAAAGAAAGTAGTGTGCATCAACATTAACCAATGGGTAAAGTTAAGTTTCAGTAATAAGTTAGGCAATTAATAATACCTGTAACGTGTACTCCTGGGGAAACCTTAAGGTAATGTGCTCCAAGTTAAGAATGAAAAAGACTAATTAATCTGTTCAACGTGGTCGATCTTTAGAAAGAAGCACTAAAAATAAGCCTTAAAATAACGAGTTGTGGCTCAGTGGTTGAGTTTTGACCTCGGAGGCAGGAAATCATGATTCCATCCCAGGGCATGTGGCCAGGATGCAGGCTTGATCCCCAGTAGGGGGCGTGCAGGAGGCACTAGATCAATGATTCTCTATCATCATTGATGTTTCCATCTCTCCCTCTCCCTTCCTTTCAGAAAGCAATAAAAATATTTAAAAAAAAAAAAACTATAAGCCAGCACATGGATTTTTCTTCATATGTGTTTGTAAAGTGTTATTTCCCATTCAGGACATAGGACCCCAAACCTGTGGCTGGCTCCTCCGCCTTATAGCCGAAAGCAACCAAAACAACAAATGTAAGACAACCACAGCTTAAAGGTTATCACAAAAGAGTAAAAAACGAGTACTTCATAGATGACCCAGCCGCATTCCTGCATCTCCGTCTTTGCTTTAGAGCATCCACCACCCAAAAACAAAAGAAAGAGAACGAAAGAATGCACCATCCAGCTGGTATCACAAAGTGCCCTTAGGTCCTGGGGGACTTATACTGACTACTGAAATGGCTACCAGCATTTCAAGCCTGAAAAAATAGCAAAAGCATTCACCAAAATTATTTCCTGGCATTAACGTAAACTATCGGGAGGCATAGTTGTGGTGCCTTTTTTCTCCAAAGAGGGAAAAATGAAATAAAAATACACTGAACTCTTTAAATTATTTGGAAACTTCATACCAATCACATTTTCGTGTCTTTCCCCCATAGAAATTTTACCAAATATAAAGTAGTTCTACATAAACTAAACCATTAAGAAACAAAACCAAGATTCAAATTTGGGCCTTTTATACTGGCTCTTTCTTTTCCATTTCCTTTCTCAGCTGCCTGCCTTCTAACAAGACAAACTTTTGGCAGGAACATAAAAGTACCCAGACATTTGGAAGAATGAAACAAGGAAAAGTCTAAATGAACAAACGCTGGCACTTGGAAATGAAGCAGTCTTTTCAAAACAAAGAGCAAACAGAGGCTAAGTTATATAATGCTTTCTGATAAAGAAATTTACTTTTTTTTAATCAGATACACGCAGTTCTCAAGGATCCTTAAGGCAGTGATCTAAATTAGTGTCTTTCAGATCCAACGGAGACAGTAATGTCTAAACCAAACCATTAGCATATACATGCCCCACACAGAATTCTTCCACAGATTTAGGTTTCATGGTCTCATCAAAACGGGTGTCGTTACTCACTTGCTTCCTTCTGTAATGGGCAAACTGAGAGAGCCCTAGAATAGTTGCAAGAGCACCTCCTCCAGCAAGAACCGTCCCTTTTACTGCCTTTTTAAATGCCATTTCTTAGCCTACAAAAAAAAAAAAAAAAAAAAAAAAAAAAAAAAAAAAAAAAAAAAAAAAAAAAAAAAAAAAAAAAAAAAAAAAAAAAAAAAAAAAAAAAAGGAAAAGGAAACAAAAAAGTTAATTAGGATTTTCATTATATGAACAGTACAAATAATAAGAGACTGTGTATTTATGAAACTATGTTAACCTAGGAAAGAAAATATAAAATAAGTCAGTTACTAACATGCCATTTTGAGTATTTCCGTTCAAAAACAATAAACCAAAAAAAAAACATAAACATGGGAATTGACTATACAAAAGCTCCCTTCCAACAGGAATTAAAGAAAGAAAAGCAAATTAAGGGACAACCGAAGATATTTAAACAGTATAAAGTCAAGAGAGCTGTGAAAAGAAATGTCATTGTGTATCTGACAAAACTGCACACTGTCCTCCCGGATTTGTTCAACCGCTAATCCTCTCCGCCAGGAGAACTCGGAGAAGCCTCCGGTCACTCAGCATGACAATGAACTCCATGCCCGCTTCGGGTCCTTTGTCAAGTGTTTAATTCACACTGTGGTACAACTCCATGAGTTTTCCCTTCCTAATGAAGTTCTCAGCAGAGCCCAAAGCCCACACACTTACACTTCTATCCCTAAAAGAGTCTACACTTTACAGACAAAAAGGCCCGGGAAACCATGCCTTGATCCTTTCACAAAGTGATGGTTCGAACACTTTAAAACAGTCATTAAAGCAACTTTAAGAAGTTATCTCTAGCCAAGTTTGCCTGACACCCAAGTACTCTTTGTGCTCACCGTATGTATTTCTAATATCTCACATTGTGTTAGCTTTTGACTGTCTTCTCGCCTTTTGTAAAAATATTTCTGCTATTAGACTCATGGAATTTTTTAAAGTTTTTTTGAAGACAAATGTTCTTTACTTTTCAGAAACCAAAAAATAAAATAAAAAGCATAAAAATAAAAATTCCACTGGAAAACAAAAAAACCTCTTGCCAGTTTTTATTCTGCTAAACAAAAAAAGAGATAATACTGTGTAATCACCTAAGAAGAATTCAAACCTAGACTCCATAGTACTTGCCTGAGTCTGATTCACAAAAGAAGCTGGCACACCCACATCTTTCAGGGAAGTCACTACCTTATTTTCCTGAATGGGCGGAGGTCTGACCTGTCTGGACAGCACACCTTATACTCTACAGATATTTCTTACCTCAAGAAAGTAGTTGCTATGAAGTCAGTTTTAACCGAGGACAATAAAGAATACGTATCATCTCAATGTAAATTATGACAGCTAAAATGTTTGGGTCCTAGAGCAAAGAACCACAGTGCAGTTGGTAACTATGATTCCACAGAAAATTTATTTTGGAATACTAGAAGTTATCTACTAAAATAAAAGTTGGCATTTCTTAAAACTTTATTTTTATTCCTATCTCATTCCTTCTGACAAACTCCTAACGTCTAAGACTAATCTTTATTATTAAGATTCTCACCAAATAACCATTTCACAGGCATACATACATTCTCTGTTCCTGGAGGCATCTTCTTGACTGTCCCTTCTCTCCATCAACCATCCCCTTCCTCCCAAGCTGTGCACAATAGTTGGTATATGCTGGCTAGGCGCTTACCTTCATCATTCAGTCAACCGTGAACAAAACCTATTGTCCCAGGTTTCTCTGATAATAGAAACCACACAATTTGGCCAATTTGGAAAGCATCCCTTTGTTACAGCTCCTCGGCACCATTCCTACTACTTGCTGTAAATGCTCACATGGGTGCCGATCGCACCTGTGACAAGATAGCATACAATATCCAGGCAAACTGGGCCCCCCTGACAAGCAGGGACAGACAATAGAGACCTAGTTTTATTTACCTAAACAGTGTATGTATCTGCCCTCCCCATACCAACAGCAGCCTGGTGGTTCCTTGGATGTGTTTTATAGCTGATTGACTTTAGCTCAGTATCACTGCTTCTGTCTTGTTGATAATGTCTTTTATGACCTCAGAAAGGAGACCACACATCAACATAGCCAACTGAGGGATGTCAGATAAGATAGTCAATGAAAATATTTCAGCAAAGGTGATCACTCAGCCAGTTAATTTTGGAGACAATTTTTCCGGTTGTCTAGGTTCCTGTATTCCTTGTTCACCTCATTATGCGGCTTAAATTTCATTTGTCTGAAACCAAACCTTGCTAAAGGGCATGTTTTCATGGGATTTTTCAATAAGCCACTAATACTAACAAAAAAAACTGCATTAATACATTATTTTGCAAGTTAGTAACATTGACTATAATCAATAGTTTCTTTTTCAGTAATTTCGTAAGATAATCTATACTTATGGAATCATTATTTCTATTGTGATCAAATTCATCCATAAGATCATCTAGCTAGTTGTAATGAATAAATCACTCTTATAGGTAATTCAAAAACAAAAGCACGCACGCACACACACACACAGCACAGAATCGGTCAATTTGACCTGGCTCTCTTAAGATGATGATGATAATGATACAATGATGATGATTAATATTTACCACTTATTATCTGCTAATATAGTAAGTACTGTGCTTTTAATTCTTTATATACATCAGCTCACATCAACCTTACAACATCCCAATTTCATAAAAGAGGCAACAGGGGACTTGCCCAAGGCCACTCCCTAGTAGGTGACAAAACCACAACTTAATCTATGTTCTTAAGCAGTGGGTGGTTCTGCCCTGCCTTTGTTCTCAAACAGACACTCCCAAAGGAAAGTCCTATTCTCAAAACTCACTCAAAGTGTACAGTCCTTGACTAAGTCAGTGAAGAGCCCTCTTATAAAATATCTACTGGTAACCTTCTGCCAGATAATGTAAGAACTTTATTTCAATGCTGAGAGAAATGTAAAACCAGATAAATATAAACCATATGCTCTGGAGTACTTATACCCATTTACGTTCCATTATAAGGAGAAAAGTTTGCACACTTACTATAAAAAGAAAAGATGTTTCCTTCTAAGTAAAAGCTGCAACCAGTAACTTAGCAAAGGGGAACAAGAATATCAATAAATTTTTACATTTTGCAACTAAAACTGTGAGAAAATCAAAGGTAGAAAAATCACCCAAAAAAATTAGTTTAGGCCCTCGCTGGGGATTCAATGGTTAGAATGCCCATTGAGCTGAGGACTAAAGGGTCTCTGATTCGATTCTCGTCAAGGGCATGTACCTCGGTTGCAGGTTCGGTTACTGCCCTGGTCCGGGAGCATGTGGGAGGCAACCAATCGATATGTCTCTCAATCAATGTTTCTCTCTTTCTCTACCCCTCCCTTCCACTCTCTAAAAAATCAATGGAAAAAAATATATATCCTTGGGTGAGGATGAACAACAACAAAAAATTAGCTTAGCCAGCTTAGCCTAATGTCCATAGTTAACAGCCCATGAATTAAATCAGAAATACACTGACTCAGGAGTGACTCCTGCATTTGCACAGACCAGTGCCAGCCCTTTAACTCCTGCAAGGAGAACACCAGCCCAACTAAGCAAAATCCTAAATGAAAGGGTACTTATTTAAATATATATGTGGGTGTATCAACTACCCTGAAGAGGATCACAATCAATTTGGAGGCTTAAATATCAAAGTCTGCCTTGTAACTCTGTCTTGTAACTAATTGTGCTATATATTGAGTGCTGTTAATACTCTGATAGACAAAAGACCCTCAATAGCCAAGTCAATCTTGAGAAAGAACAAAGCTGAAGATAACACAATTCCTGATTTCAAACTACATTACATAGCTATAATAATCAAAACAGTATGGCAATGGCATAAAAACACACAGAGGTTAATGAAACAAAATAAAGAGCTCAAAAAATAAATATACAAATACACTGTCAATTAATTTTTGACATGGGAGTCAAGAATATTCCATTGGGAAAAAGATACTCTCTTCAATAAATTGTGGTAGGAAAACCAGACAACCACATGCAAAAGATTGAAACTGAATCACTATCTTGCATCACACATGAAAATCAACTCAATATGGATTAAAGACTTAAAAACAGCCCTAACCAGTTTGGCTCAGTCTATAGAACGTCAGCCTGTGGATCGAAGGATCCTGGGTTTGATTCTGGTCAAAGGCACACCCTGGTCAAGGGCACGTAAATAAGTTGCAGGCTCCTCCCCAGTCTGGACCCTGGTGGGGGCTCATCCAGGAGGCCACCAATTGATGTGTTTCTCTCTGTCTTTCCTGCTCTCTTCCACTCTCTCTAAAATCAATGGAAAATATCCTCGAGTGAGGATTAACAAAAAAATTAAAATCCTATATAATAAAAGGGTAATATGCAAATTGACCCTAACAGCCGAATAACTGGTCACTATGATCCACACTGAAAACCAGGGAGCAGACGCTGCCCCTGGTAGTCAGTGCATTCCCACAGGGGGAGCTCTGCTCAGCCACAAGCCAGGCTGACGGCTGCCAGCACAGCAGTGGTGGTGGGAGCCTCTCCTGCCTCCTCAGCAGCGCTAAGGATCTCCGACTACAGCTTAGACCTGCTCCCCATTAGCAAGTAAACATCCCCCAAGGGCTCCCAGGCTGCCAAAGTGATGTCTGACTACCAGCTTAGGCCTGATCGCCCGGGGAGCAGGCCTAAGCCAGCAGGTGGACATCCCCTGAGGGTTCCCAGACTGCGAGAGGGCACAGGCCGGGCTGAAGGACACCCCTCACCCGCGAGTTCACAAATTTTTATTCACCAGGCCTCTAGTTAAAAATACATAAAAATGTGAGAGCTCCCTTTAAAAAACAACAAAAAAGACATTAACATAAGACTTGAAACCATAAAACTCCTAGAAGGAAACAAAGAGTGAGCTTATAATCAACACAGAGGGACCAATGGCAGGCAATGCGATAGTTCCCATGTGAGAGAATGAGAGCCTAGCCTAAGACTATTTCAAAAGATTGATGCTTTGCAGAAATCTAATGACAGCACCAAATGAGAAACCAGGACAGGACATGACAACTGATTACAAAGGAAGCAGAAAGAGACTTAACACCACAAGGGGTTTTACCCTGGTAACTGGGGGCTGCCCTCAACATTACACTACTAAGCTTTAGAAAGAGAAATAGGTTTAAGGGAGAAGAGCTTAGTTTGGAATTAAAGAAATTTGAGATCTTGACAGAACACCAACTTAGAGAAAACAGTAAAAAAAAAAAAAAATGGACTGGTGGGTCTCAAACTCACTAGTCAGAGGTAAAGCTATAGTTTGAGGAATCTTCTGCCAGAACTACAGATATAACTACACAATTCATGTATTTGGGCAAATAAAAACTGGGTTTGCCACTCCTCAAAGTCTGTTAACCCATGCTTTTATAGAAACCTGCAATTTACCTGGCTCAACCTAATTCTGAGCTGTCCTTTAGGAGTCCCATTAAAAATTCAGTGACTCCACCCGCCCGAGGTGGCTCAGTGGTTCATCACTGACCTATGAACCAGGAGCTCATGGTTCAATTCCCAGTCAGGGCACATGTTGGAGTTGTGGGCTCCATTCCGTGTGGGGCATGCAAGAGGCATCTGATCAGTGATTCTTATCATCGATGTTTCTGTCTCTCTCTGTCCCTCCCTTCTTCTCTGAAATTAATGAAAATATATTTTTTAAAAAATATAGTGATGCCAACAAGAATAACTACTCAGATCCTATTTCAAATACTCCTTGAACATTCACCCTTTCTGCTTCCTATTCAGACAGAAGACTACTCTCCCAGCTAGATCATATATTTGAATGATTTAACCACACATTTTAAACTTAAAAACAACAAATAACCACAAAAAAAAAAAAAAAAAAAGACCAAGGGTCCCTTCAGCAACCACCCACCAGCAAATTTATTCCAGAACAAGAGCACAATGCCTGGCCCCCGAATTCTTGAAATAGCATTCACAAACCCCTCTCCCTACTTACAGCCCTAGCTTCTCTCTCAATTTAGCATAAATAAAAATCCACCCATATGGATTTATCACTCTTCCTTGGATATCCACCCAGGGCCTTCACCTTCACAAACATTCTCCTATCCTTGGGCCTCTGGTGTAGAAATAGCAATTTCCTTTCCAATCTTCATGCTCTCATTAACTTAAAGAGAAACTGGGTCTTCTCGGGGTTTTGAATCTTTTGCCAGCATAGATATAAGCATATTTCTTCTCATTTTTTGCATGAGTAGTCAGTGTGTGTTTGGGGAGAAGGAGGGGAAAAGGAGGGGAGAAGGAGGTATAGCTCAAAGACCATTTTCAGAAGAGTCATTTCAATCAGCCTTGCAGTCCTTGGGACGTGTGTTCTCTAGCAAGATATAAAGGATTCCATGCCACTCTGATCACATCCACTCAGAATGAGTGAGGAATTTAAAACATAAAACGAGCCGCCGTTGTGGCTCCGTGGTTGAGTGTTGCCCTATGAACCAGGAGGTCATCGTTCAAATCCTGGTTGGGGCACATGCCTGGGTTGTGGGCTCGATCCCCAGTTGGGGGTGTGCAGGAGGCAGCTGATCAATGATCCTCTCACATCATTGATGTTTCTATCTCTCTCTCACTCTCCCTTCCTCTCTGAAACCAATAAACAATATTTTTTTAAAATACCTAAAATAAAACAAAATGAAAACACCAGGATGTAATCTACAAGTATGAAGCCTTTTACATAGCGTGTGCAGGTAGGTTCAAAGTAGCAAGAAGCTCTTTATACTTCAATTACGCAGGCACTTACCTTATAGCTATGCAGGAAAAACGCCCCCTCATCTACTTTGAGTCATAACACGCCATCTAACCCACAGAAGGTACAATTTAAAGGGCCAGGCCTCAAGGTCCACCTGTATACAAAATCAGTGTCTTACAGGGGATGGTCATAGGAATCTTACAAAATAAGGGTGCAGGACCTCAACAGAGGAAGTCCTATGCAACCACGGAACTTGCAGCAAGTCCCCAGCAAAACAGAACAAAAGGGAGTGGGCTCTGAAGTTTCCCACCCAGCAGCCTCATTTCAACTATTAAAAGCCAAGGTTTCTGGGTGTTTTGAACTAAACATGTTTCAACAAAGCAAACGCTTTATCATTCCAATTGGTGTGACAGCAAATGTTTTGTACACTTCTCTACAAGAAAGAACATCCTGGTTCAGGCACACCAAGCCCATGCTGATAAAGTGCTTAACACAGTATCAAAGCACACCATGTGCTACCTTCTCTTTCCCCAGCGCTGACACTACACTGTCAAAACCGCAAAGGAATTCTCCCCAGCGAAGCACAGAGGCACTTCTACATACATACTAGTACATCTCACATGGCAGCATGTGGTCTGCAGAAACACACATGCTTTTTGAAAGCTGTCAGACATAAATGAACAAAACAGTCAACTTCAGAGGCCCCCAACCTCTTCTTTGGAAAAAGAGAGAAGTCTTAGTCCATAAACTGAAAACGTAATTGTTCTTTTTGGGGTTGTTTAAAACACTGTAAGAAAGAATTTAGGCCAAATCTGGATAGGAAATTGACCCAAGGGTTATCCTCAAAAGATTATTCCAATAGAAATAAGTGAATGTACTAAGTCACAAGGAAACAGTAGCCACTTTCATCTTTTA
>PVJC01012896.1:0-38771 GCA_004026665.1 Murina feae
CAAAGAATGAGGCAAGTATTGAGAGTCAGAATAAGCTTGAATAGGTTAGAATTGGTCAGAAGCCAGATGCCAGCTCAGCAGCTGGCACAGGAGAGGATTTGTAAGGATCTGCCACTTCACCACCTGCCTCTAACCACTCCTATTCTGTTTAGCCAGTTTTGGACAAATTACAAATTTCCAGTCTATTATGATGACTGACAAGAACCATGCCCAGGCATTAGGCTGCTGATATGATTCCTGTCAACTTAATAAAAAAGTAAAAAAAAAAAAAAAAGTTATGGTGGCTTTGGCCTGGTGGTGGCCTGAGCCAGACAGAAGTGGACAGATTGAGATGAATTTTGTAGGTGACACAGCAGGACTTGGCTATGGTTGAATGTGGGGATGAGCAAGAAGACATGTGAAGGATGGACTCCCGGATTGCTGGCTTTTATTTATTTTAAAAAAATATATTTTTATTGATTTTAGAGAGGAAGGGAGAGAGAGAAACATTAATGATGAGAGGGAATCATTGATTGGCTACTTCCTGCATGCCCCTTACTGGGGATTGAACCTGCAACCCTGCATGTGCCCTTGACTGGAATAAAACCTGGGACCCTTCAGTCTGAAGGCTGATGCTCTATCCACTAAGCCAAACCAGCTGGGGCTTATGGCTTGCTGGCTTTGAGCTACTAGAGGTTGGTAGTACTAACTGTTTATATAGTATATTAATTTACTAGGGCTGCTGTAACAAAGCACTACAGACTGGGTGGCTTAAACAACAGACACTTATTTTCTACAGTTGTAGAGTCTAGAAGTCCAAGATTACCGCTCCGACCAGTCCAAGATCAAGGTGTTGGCAGGGTTGGTACTTTCTGAGGGACAAATCTGTTCCAGGCCTCTCCCTGTTTTGTGGATGGCCATGTTCTCCATATTCACACCATCTCTCCTTTATATGTATTTGTGTCCAGGTTTCTTCTTATAAGAACATCAGTCATACTGGATTAGGGCCCACCCAAATGACCTTACTGTAATTTAATTACCTCTTTAAAGATCCTATCTCCAACTAGGGTCACATTCAGAGGTACTGGGGTGTTAGGTATAGAATTTTGGAGGGGACATAGTTCAGCCCATAACAATGGATATGATCACCAGAGGAAAGTTTTGTGAAGAAATTCACAAGTTTAGTATGGAATATGTTAATTTTGAGATGCTTATGATATATACAAGTGAAATGCCTGTCAAGAAGTTGTATATACAGAATCTGGAACTGTAAGGTGAGGTCTAGGTAGAGATACAAATTTAGAAATTGATGACAAATTTAAATTTTATTTAAAGCCATGGGAACTGGCCTCATCTGTGAGTGTGGAAGAGCGCCCAAGGAACCAAGAATCCAAGTTAAATCCCATAGAAGTCCACAGGGGCTCTTCCTTCCTGCAAGGCTGTGGCCCATACCTTCAGGCCTGCTGCACAGTTGATCCTGTGCAATGTAGAAATCAGTGCAAAAAGAACTGTAGAGAACCTGTCAAGGAACTCCTCCGTTGCAAATAGAGATGTACATGAAAAAGATCTGACATATCATTATAAACATATCACACACTTATTATTTTAAAAGTACTGTAACTTAAAAGGTATGTTATGGAAAAGGGAAGAGAAAAAAAGCCCACCCCATACTGCACACTTCATATTCTCTTAGTCTCAGTCCTTGCTTCAGGATCTACTATGGCAAATGGCTTTGTGCAGGTGTTGATATCCTTCGAGGGACAGTGCCTTGGTTCAAGCACGTGCTAAGTGTTTCTAGCTGTTCACTGGTTCTTTAGTGACACCGTGGTTGGGAATGTCAGTGGGGGCCTGCTTGGCACTCATGAAGGAACAATCTTAAAGGGTGGCAACCCTCAACCAATGGGATGGGAGCCAGTGGATAAACATTTCTCCATGTTGATCCTTAGAGGGCACAATTCTGAGATACCTTTTTTAGTTTATTTTTATTTTAAAAAATATATATTTTTATTATTTTAGAGAGGAAGGGAGAAGAAGAGAGAGAGAGAGAGAAACATCAATGATGACAGGGAATCATTGATTGGCTGCCTCCTGCACGGTTCCTATTGGGGACCGAGCCTACAACCCAGGCACGTGCTCTTGACCAGAATTGAACCAGGGACCCTTCAGTCAGTCCATAAGCCACTCTATCCACTGAGCTAAACCAGCTAGGGCTGAGATACCTTTTATACATTTCCTTAGGAGAACCTGGTCAGATGGATCACCAGTTGCTCATGGTGATGCCCGATTTGATAGCATCCTTATGTTGGCATTCCCTCATTGCCAGTCCCCTTGATCTCTAGAAATCACTTCTCAAACTATCTGCTTGTCACCCTTGTGTCATGGAACTTAGACTAAGATACAACACACACACACCAGGCTGGTAGAAGACTGGCATTTGCGTTACTTGGGGTCTTGTTAAAAGACATGCAAATTCTCAGACTTTAACCAGGACTTACTGAATCAGAAACTGGGGCCCAGCCATGTGTTTTAACAAGCCCTCTAGGTGATTCTGATACATTCTCAAGTTTGAGAATCACAGCTCCAAAGAAGGTTCCATTACATCTGAATATGTACTTGGGAAAATGTAAGGAAGAAAGTTCACTTTAAATTTTGAGAGAATATTGAAAAATAAATCTGATCTCAGTCTATAGTGCAACCACATTTAGTCTGCTGCCTTTGAGTGTGGCGGAGGCCTGGGGACTTCATTGTAGGTCTGAGAATCCAGCCTCTTCCAGTAGGTTACAAGGTAATTTAGAATTACATTTCCCCCAAGAATAGCTTCTTGTAGCTTCTCATATTGTTTCATGTAAGGAATCTGAATATGAACCTCGGTAAAAGGAAAAACAAACCAACAAACCCCAAAGCATAACTGAAAACAAAAATAATACCTTCCAATTTAAAATATGAGGAAGATACCAACATTTTTTCAACCTTTGTAGAATGTATTCGATAAAAGCAAGAGAAATTTTGAGGTTTTTTTTTTTTTTTTTTAAAGCCATATAGAATTGCTGGTAGTATGCTATCATTTATTTTGTTAATTCAGCAGCATTTCGAGTGAGACCTAGACACGGTAGCATTTAAAAATAATGCAACCTTGCTCCCGATGCAAGTGGCAAAAGCGAGAGGTCTCCGTGGAGCTTTGCTAACGGGGGGGAAAAAAGAAATTAAAAACCGTCCACTAATGTGCCGGCAAGTAATGAAATAAGAATCTGACACTCGGTGTATTGAAATGCAAACAAGATGTCCCTGTGTTACCCTGGCAATTCATCATAAAGGCCGGTGCATTTCTGCTTATTATACATGAGGTTCAGTGAATTATTACCAGGCTGGTTCTTCTAACAAACTTTTCAAAGTATGTACACGATAGGGTCAAAAGAGATTTATATGTGTGTTTCTGTGTATGTGTGTGCACTCATGCTAACATGTGCAAATGTAAGTGCATATTTCGCTGCCTGTGAATACAGGAGCCAATAGATCTGGATTACAAATGAGAAATTTAGGTGATAACCCAGAGATTTGAAAGCATTCTCTCTCTCTCTCTCTCTCTCTCTCTCTCTCTCTCTCTCTCTCTCTCTCTCTCTCTCCCTCTCTCCCTCTCTCCCTCCCTTCCTCCCTTCCCTCCCCCCCCCACTGTGCAGATATATCCATGGATAAAATCAGGGAAAAACAAATTCAAACAGGTTTTGGGAAATGTGTTCCAGCAGAGTTTTGGTAGGTTAAGACCATCTTGGAAACATTTTGTTGGAGATATTGCATCATCATACCTAAAGAAAGAGTGGGAAAAGAGATGAACTGTAGAAACCAAACAAAGCCCAGCCGGTGTGGCTAAGTGGTTGAGTATCAACCTATGAACCAGGAGATCATGGTTCCATTCCCAAGCGGGGCACATGCCTGGGTTATGGAGCTCAGTCCCCAGTGTGGGCAGCCAATCAATGGTTCTCTCATCATTGATGCTTCCATCTCTCCCTCCCTCGCCTTCCTCTCTGAAATCAATAAATATATTAAAAAAATAAACCAAACCAAACCTGGGGGGTTATCTGCTAGGTACTTGGGCTTTTAGAGAAAATGTTTGGGACATATGTACTAGTATATCTATATGGATGCATGGCAATGCATTTTATTCCCTTAGTGGAAATATGGCTTTTTTCATTGAAAGGAAACTAAAGAAAATAATAAATGCTTTGATTCTTTTGATTATCTTATAATTTAGTAAACCAAAATTTGAAGCTTTAACTTATTTGTGGTGTGTATGTGTAATGTTAGAGTTGGGGTTTGGGCATGAGTTCAGCATGACTCACAGTGAAGCAAAAACATATGTTAATGAGAAGATTCTAGAGGGGGATCAGAAATCACCTTTTATAGGTGTGATTCATCACAGTGACCCTGAAGAGATGGCATTACTGTTAGCCTCATGCCCAGATGAGGAAACTGAGGCTTGGGGTGATTACCCAACTACAAAATGGTGAGGCTGGGACGTGAACTGAGAATCTGGCTGCCTTGTAAGGTTTTGTAGCTCTCAACCAGGGAAGAGTCAGAGGAGACACAACCTTCTGAGCTGTGAAGAAAATGCAGTAATGGCTCCCAGGCAAGTGGATTGGTTTCAAGGTGCACTGTCCTGTTTCCAGTGGGAACGGTACAGGCGATAGTGGGAGTCAGGGAAATAGGAAGACAGTTGGTGAGAAGACCCAGTGATTTCCCTGTGAATTTTTTCCAGACACATCTCCTAAATGATCTCATTGCAGGGTCTGGCACAGATTGGCACATATAAAATGGGATAAAAATGGAGATTCCTATAGAATACACAGAAAAACATCTGGAAGAATGTACAGCCAACTTCTAATACTAGTTATTACCTAGAATGAGATTATGAAAAAGAGAAGCAGGAGGCTTTACTTATTATTCACATACCTCACTTTTATATTTTAAAGCTTTTGATCAGAAAATTTCAAACTTATACAAAGGCAGAGAAAAATAAAAGAGGAAAACCAAAACAGAACATTTGTACTTGACCTCAGGTTTAACAATTATCAGTGACTAACCAATCTTGTTTCATTTTACTCCACTCCTCCAGCCCATTCCTCAACTCTTTAGCTTATTTTGAAGCAATTCTCAGACAGCATAACATTCACTAGTAATGTACTGATTTAAAAAGAAAAAAAAATCATGTTCTAATGTAAAATAAAAGAGAAATTAATTTGGAATCTGTGATAAATCAAATAGGGTTGGAGTTTCCATTATTTAGTAATTTTTTTTAAAGCAATGATTCTCATACTTGGCTGATCACTGGGATTTCCCGGAAAGCCTTTTGAACATATAGATTCCAGAGCCCACCAGGACCCACGGACTCAGAATCTCCATTGTGGGCCCAGGGATCTCTCTTTAGAAGTTCCACATATGACTGATGATGAGCCAGCCAGGTTAGGGAACAGGGAACAGTTGGTCTACTTAAGATAAACTGTTTCAAGTACCTTCAAGCACTTTGGAAAGACTTAATTCCATGTAAGCAGTTGATACACTAATTACACATTTGCCTTATCTAGTCATTAAATTAGGTTCCCTAAGGATGTTTCTAAATTCCTTGGATTAAAGGAGTAGTTGAATCTAGTTAACCTAGTTCTGATTAGTATATAGCTATGAAATATTAAAAAAGACACATTTTCTTAAAATATTCTGTAATTCATACTTATTATGGATGTAATACTAGTGTTTGCTACAATTGGTGGAAAAATATATTTTATTTTTGCCAGTAGATTTCCTAATTTTAATATGAGAAAATGGAATCTCAAAGCTTGGTTAATGGCTGATTCAGGACAAATGCAAAACCTACACTATAAGTCACTGGTGGGTCAATGACAAATAATATGGAATCCCAGTGTTCCAGGAACTTAGGGTGTGGTCAGGAAGACAGACAGGTGTTGTGGACATGACTTTAAGTCCATGGACTCAAAACACCTGCAGCTTAGAGCAGGTGACCATAAAAGTATTGTGTTGATTTCATGAACAAACTAAGGTGCCTAGAAGTGAAAGGCACCTAAATTTTTTGTTTTGAGCCTTTATTATGACATCGAATGGACACTTAATTTCAGTCAATGTAAGTAATTGTGGTTAGCTCAGGAATTCTTGCCCCCTCCACTTCCATAGGGGTTACTGGGAGGCAGCCGAGTGCCAAGACATTGAGGCTGGGGAGACTTAGTGTTATTTTCCACTTTGGCATCTGTTGAGCATGTCATTTCATCTGGTCCACAATGGCTGGTCCATGTAGATTACTTATATCTCTTTATCCCAACCATAACTCTTCTTTTAAGTCTGGATCTTAGCTGATCCCACAACCCTCTTGGTTGTCCCCAGGAGACCCCTGGAAATAGGCTTTGGAAAATTCTATGAGTTTTGCAAAGTACTGAGTTCCATCTGGAAGCTGAGAACAGATCCTCCTTATTCTTGGGTCCACAAATCTATCTGGGAATTGTACTATGCACACTGCCTCCAAAAGCCTTGGCTTGGTGTATGTGTGGATTGGTACGGGTAGATGGAGGAGGGGTGGAAAAGTAAATGGCATGGGTACCCCTCTCAGGGACCCAGCAGAGTCCCAGTGTCTTCCTTTCCTTCCCATTTAGTGACTGTAATACTGGTTTTGATGTTCCAAGTTTCCTCTAGAGTGTGCTTATTTTTCAGTTGTGTAACACCAGTGTATTTCTCTTTGATCATCTTGCCCTTCCTCAGATTATGGAATATTATGGAATATTATAGGTGGGGATCAGAAAAAGTCTGTGTTTGAGTGACCATACACCTTATTTCAAATCTTTCAATTTATGGCATAAACGATGCCTTGATTTCTTCAGAGTTCAGAAGGTTAATGGCCTCCAGCCAAGACCATAAGAACATATCTGTAGTTGAACAAATTTGGTTTATTACTTGGTACAGTGAAGGAGAGCGCATACCTTAAAGAATTGAGGTGTTGTCAGTAAGAGGATGTTAGAAAGGACTTATTATAGACTTTGGGCTTGTGTTAAGAGATTTTGAAGGGGTTTAAGGAAATGGGTTTTGCTCTGGATTTGGATACTGTCACGAAGTAGGGTAATTCTATGATCATTTGTCTTAATACATTTTATCTAAAAGGAGAGAAGACTAGACAGAAGCTAAAGCTATAATTGGTAAAGAAGCAGCAGTCACTCATATTATCTGGGGGAAGGAGATGTTGAGCATTTTTGTGGCTTGAAAACATGTTCATGTTTTGTCTGTGTCCAGACGTTAATATGGCGTGATCTTGTTTTTGTCTTGATTTTCATTGTGGTTTTACAGTAGCCTTGTTTGATAGTGATGTTCTGTGAAATTATTTATATATAACAGGAGAACACCCAGGCCAATCTATAGGTGCCAGGGTAGCTCCTAGTGAAACCAAAGCCAGCCTGACAGGATTAAGCCAGCTCCCAAGTGTCATGGGCTTCTTTTTTCTTCCTGAGTATATGAAATCCAAGTTTATGTCTCTTAAATGGGTTTTTGAAGCACAAAAGCCAAGAATACATCATTTATGTTTTCCTATGTTCCGGAAGTTACACCTCAATGAAAGAAGAGACTTAGGATATCAGGAAATCCTGGAAAATATTAAAACATCCTGTTATCTGCACAATGGTATTACCAGATGGTTGGTGGTGTGATGTAAGTAGCACCATAAAAGAGGAACCTAACACAGCCCTTTTTTTGTAATAGGTGACCTTTGAGATTTTTTTTTCCACTCAAAAAAGAGTAAAGAAAGGATATTCTAGGCAGAAGGGAAAGCATGTATTGGCCAAGGTGACAGAAAGTGGGCATATACGACAGGAATCAGTCATAATCCTTGCCTTGCTCACAGTTCCTTCTAAATAAAAGCAAGGGATTCCATTCCTGTCTGCAACTGATTGGATTGGAAGTACTTACACAAAAGGAAAGCCACTCTGTAGACTGGTCAATAATCTCTGAGATTGCCCCGCACATAAAGAGGAGCTGGGCTAATCAGATTTTTTCTCTTTCGGGACTGTGGACTAAAAACATAACTTGACAGAGATTGTGAGGAGCCAGGGTTGAAGCTTAGGGGCTGTGTGAAGAAGAACCTTCAAGAAGAGTGGGAGTCAAGAGAAGTCATGGAGGGTATAATTTCTTCTCAGTTTCTTCCCTTAATATGCGATTTACCATCTTATTAGAGGTAAATTTTAATTTATATCCAGTAAATGTAAATTTCTAATTCTCCATAACATACATTTATATTTGTCTTCTCTCTTGAAATCACCCCAATCATCCGTTGGATATTTGCAGAGCAATAAGCTTTTCTCTTTCTATGGAATTTCATGCCATATATATTTTAAGCAAACGTAATAAACAACTTTTATAAGAGCAAATAAAAATCCAGATAGTTGTCCTTTATTTTCAGAGACAAATAGGAGACTTGATGTTTTTATTTTTATTCAGATGTATCAACTTATATAGACTCTCAATATATATCACACTGTTGAAACATCTCCAGAGATCCTGTAATTGGAGCACTTTAAACTTTTGGCCAAGGCCAAGTAGGATGATGTCATGTGTGGGATCTTTCTTTTTTAGTCCACTCTATTTAGGACAATACCACTTATACTCTCTCTGTATAACAACACACAGATGTGCCAACTGTATATATAGATTAAATCTTGACACTGATTCTTTCCAATTCTTTTTCCCCCCAAAATAGTTTTAATTATTTCAGTTCCTTTACCTTCCTATATAAATTTTAAAATAATCTTGCCTATATCTATAAAAGCTCTTCCTGGATTTTAATAGAAATTGCATTAAATTGTATATCAATTTGGGAAAGTTGACATCTTTGCCATTCTGAGTTTTTTTAAAATCCATGAATAGGGTATATATTTCCATTTATTTCAATCTTTCATTACTTCTTTTATTAGCATTGTGTGGTTTTCAGTATATAAGTCCTATATGTGAGTCATTGCATTACATTAGGTTGTTTCCATATCCTAACTATTGTGGTTTTTAAGAGATTGTAAATGGTGTTGTATTTTTAAATTTGGTGTCCATGTGTTCATTGCTAGTATACAGAACAATAATTGAAATGTTTATCTTTATCTTATATCCTGTGACTTTATTAGTTCTTGGCCTTATCCCCCTCCTTTCCCCTGGTTTGGCTACCTCAGTCCTGGGTAAACTCAATGACCTGCTTATACAATAGCAGAGGAACATTGCTGGAGACAAAAAAACATATATTGGTTTAATTATAATAGCTCAGTAGTATAATTTGAAACCAGGTTTGTTTCACATCTGCAGAGTGTTACCTCCAGTTTCGTTTTATCCCCTTAGGATTGCTTTGGTTATTTGGGCTCTTTTGTGGTTCCATAAAAATCTGATGATTTCTTGTTCTATTTCTTTAAAAAATGACATTGGGATTTTGATGGGGATTGCATTAAATCTGTATATTGCTTTGGGTAATATGGCCATTTTGACTATGTTCTTCCAATTCATGAACACAGGATATTTTTCCATTTTGTTATATCTTTTTCAATCTCTTTTAATAATACTTTGTAATTTTTAGTATATAGATCTTTCACTTTTTTTGTTATTTTTATTACTAACAACCACCATTCTACTATTTGTTTCTATTAGTTTGGCTTTTTTAGATTACACATACAAATGAGATCCTATGCTATTTGTCATCCTCTGACTTATTTCATTTAGCATAATGTTTTATTTCAGTAGCATAAAGGTTCATCCATGTTGTCACAAATGGCTGCATAGTATTTCATTATATATATGTGTATATAATATATACATAATATTATCTTTATCCAGTCATCTGTTGATGGACATTTAGGTTGTTTCCATATCCTGACTATTGTGAATAATGCTATATCAAGCATGAGAGTGCAGATATCTCTTCAAGATAGTTATTTCATTTCCTTTGCATAAATACACAGCAGTGGGATTTCAGGATCACATGGTAGGACTATTTTCAATTTTTTGAGGAGCTTCCATGCTGTTTTTCATAGCGTCTTCACCAATTTACATTTCCACCAACAGGGCACAACTCCACACCCTCGCCAACACTTGTTATCCTTGTCTTTTTTATAATAGCCATTCCAACAGGTGTGAGATAACAACTCATGTGGTTCTGATTCCTATTTCCCTGGTGATGTGATGTTCACCATCTTTTCATGTACCTGTTGTTCATTTTTATGTCTCATTTGAAAATCTGACTATTCAGGTCCTCTGTCCATTTTTTAATTGAATGATTTTTTTTTGCTATTGAGTTGTGTAAGTTCCTTATAGATTTTGGATATTAACACCATTATCTAATATGCTGTTCCCCCTAATTTTCTCCTGTAGATTGAATTTTCATTTTGTTGATTGTTTCTTTGCGGAAGCCTTTTTACTTTGATTTATTTTTGCTGTTGTTGGAAGAAGTTGAGTGGCAAGAGATTTAGACAGAGCTTGTGTTCTTCATGTGTGCCTTCCTCACATATTTTATGTGCATGGTCTCTGTGGTCTGTGAATGTGCAAAAAAAGTGAAAAAAGAGGGTTTTCTTGTGCCCAAGGCAACTTACCACTGTTTGTGTGCCATAGAGGGAAGGAATATTGACAATGATGATGGAACTGCTAATCACCAGGTGAAAACATCCAGAGGTGAATATTGGTCATCTGGGAAGATATTACAATTCCTTGGTAGCCCTGAGAATTTAGCCCTTTTATATAAACAAAATGTCACATTAGTGGAGCTTTTGTTTTTAAAAATTTTGGGTCTAGCGTTAAACTCCCTCTGCATACTTAATGTGTGAGTCCCTGCACATCTTTATAGGGAAGAGCAAGATCACAGATATGTGTAATCCTCTATTCTATTTCCACAGTAAGCAAGGAACTATAGAAACACATAGGAAATAGCTTGGTGACCATTTTGACCTCTAAGAAACTTCAAAAATCAACTTGCAGCTGGACAGGAGCTTTGATTAGAAAATCTTCAGAGATGCTTTCCCTTCTCATCAGTGTAAAGTCATTACCTGGTTTTGCTACTAATATTTTAAGAACTGTCTGAACATAATTCTATAAAGAACAAAAATTTGTGTCTAGCTGACCCTGAGTTAGTGTCCTGCCTTTTTATATTGGCATGTGAGTATTATAAAGGAGCTGAAAAGATCATTCATTGTATCACTTATGTAAAAATGGGCACCAAAGCTTGGAATTTCAAAGCTGTATGACTTCACCAAAACTAGGAGGAAAGATGGACAATTCAGGGTGTCTCTGGCTTAGAGAGTGGACTCCCAGGAATATCCCCTCCCCCAACCCCCACTATCTGTCACCCCTGTTGCAGTGATGAAAGGCTTGGAAGTTTCAATTCATATAGGGAATCTGAAGTAGACAAAGGGAAAAGGGGTTCCCAGATAGAATCAGCCTTCCTAAACATCTTTCCTCCCCTTATCTGAAAAAAAAAAATTTTTTTAAATGAAAGAGCAGAAACAGCATTTTATTAGAATACATTTAAGTTAGAAAAAAATACAAAACATCACTTATAAAAATAATGAAAACAATGAGTCAATTTTCAATTTGAAATCAGGTTCTGGTTGCTCAATGTGTTCATTTCTCAATTTTGTTTTGGTTGCAAATATTAAAAATATTCCAATCCATACAAATAAGTAGTTTCCAGTGGCCAACAATTTTAAATAGCTGTTTCTGCAACAGATAATGTTTTTCAATTAAATGGAGGCGAGAGAAGATTCTTTAGAATTTTGCACACAAAATAGCACAGTAGTGTGAGTCTGTGTCAGTAACCTCCTCTAATGGTTAAAATTTGAGTCATTTAAAAGGTAAACTTCTAAAAATTATTTTAAACATTATGCTATCTTCACAAATAAACATTAAGTAGTGTAAAAAGCTTATGAAATTTAGGTTTAGTAGTTCTTTCTCCAGCCCTCCCAACCCCTGCTTCCTACTCACCAAATTCAATGGTTTTCAGTCACTTAAACTGTTTGAGTGTTTACCTCCATATTTGTAAACAATCTTGTTCTACTTTTTCTTGAGTAACATGTTTTGCATATTATCTATTATCTTTCTTTTATGGTAGCTGAGTATTTTACCCTCTTAGTCTTTACTCTCTCCCATCTCCTACATCATCACTGCTCTTCATTCTCTTACTAGTATAAACTTTGGTTAAAATTTAGTCAGTATTTATAACAACAATGTAAATATTGTTTGCTGCTGACCAGATAGTCTACTATGATTATTTATGTTACAACTTTTATTTTTTCCTTGAGTTAAAAATTAATAGTTTTTTCATTTGTTTAGTTTACTATATAACTGTTATGCGCTGAATTATGTCCCTCCTCCCCTCAAATTTGCATGTTGAATCTTAACCCTTAGTACCTCAGAATGTGACTGTATGGGGCTATAGGGACTTTAAAGTTAAAACGAGACCGTTAAGATGAACCCTAATCCAATATGACTGGTGTCCCTTTAAAATGAAATTAGGACAGACACATACAAAGGGAAGACCACGTAAAGACAGAAGGTGGCCATTTGCAAGTCAAGGAGAGAGGCCCCCCGAAGAAACCTAAGCTAGAGGAAGATCCCTTGGGCCTGGTTGGTTTGGGCTTTTGTCCTTGACTAGTTGGATCAGCAGTTTATTGGCATTCTTTTGAAACAAAGTAACCTGAATTTGTTCATGGCTTTCAGTCTTAAAATGGCAAAGTTCCTTACTGGGAATTTACTCCTTACGAAAGTGCTGCAACATGCTGTTACAATAACAAAGTGACCATAAGAGGGCGCCAAAGACAAAAGTATGTTGCTATGTACTGGAGGCATGACTTCAACAAGGGCATGACTTCAAAATAGGGCATCAAAGGGAAGGAGAGATCTGGAGAGGGCAAGGGAGGAGAGGAGAAAGGATGAACTCACAGATTCATTTATAGTAATGTTAGTAAACAAAACCAGAACAAAACCAAATCTGCCCACTATTCAACGAGGGTCTGCTCTAGGAGATTTTTAGGAAGGGGCTTAACATTTTTATTCTAAGGTACAATTTGTGTTTTGCCTGCAGACTCCCAAAAGCGTTTGTAGGTGAATAAGCCCCTTGTCTTTGAAGACAAAGTCTGTCTTTCTGCAGGCGCTAAGTAAAGATAATCAGTTTTCACTCCAGTCAGGAAGGGCGGAAATAGGCAGGCAGGACATTTCTTCCCGCTGTCTCAGCCTGGCTTGCTTCTAGGGGAAAGATGAAATTCTATTGCATCTATACTTAAATTGTCCAAGAGCCACTTAAATGGCAACACTTGCTTTTTGTTTTTCAAATCAGTGCAGCGCATCTGGAGCGTCTCAGCTTTTATTTCTGTGATGCTAACATGTGTATAAATAATACCCATGAGTTGAATGAGCTTTAATAGAGTCACATGATTTTAAGACTTTAGGAAATTGTCTAAAAATGCATGGTTGGATGGTAAAAAATAAATATTTTTTGCCCCTTCCTTTTCAATCATTTATGTTTGTGAATAGCTAAAATGTTAATCTTCATTAAAATAAGTATTTCTTAGTGATTTATGCTGATCCATTTGAAATTTTTATTAAATAATACAGGAATTTATCTCAAAAATTTTTAGCCCAGGAGCATAAGTAAGAATTTTTTATTTTTTATTTGGAAATGAAGCTGTTTCTCTGTGGTGCCAAACCTCCCAATGAAAGCAGGGGAATTCAGCCTAGAAATAACCATCCATTAGAAGGTCTAACCTGAGGCTGGCTGGTCTTTCTTGAACACCTAGAACACTTGAAATAGATTCACCAGAGAGTGTGAAACAGATGATCAAAATGAGAGCTTGTGCCTCACTCATCGTATCTACATATTTTTTTCCCTTTTCCCTCCTTTTTGGGGAGGGTGTTCATGAAAAGTTGTGTGCCTGTGACACAGGTAATTGCTTAAGCTTAAAACCCCACTAAACAGTAAATCTCTGATCATTTTTTAACACTGAAAGCTGTTTCCTTGGAACTTCGGAAGCGGTTTTTATCCAAGTGAAGAACTGGGCACAGAGACAATAATGAATTTAGGGCTAAATGGGTACCTCCTGGATAGAGCAGTGCTAAAAGTAGGGACCTTGTGAGATTAGTGTTTTGATGCAACTCAAATGACTGGAAAGAGATGAAGGACAATAAATTCTTCTCGTTTGTGGAGGACACCCAATGCACATCCTTAGAAGGGAGGACAGGAGGCAGAATCAAGTGGAGAGGGAGGGAGGGAGGGAGGGAGGGGAGAGAGAGAGAGGGAGAGGGAGAGAGAGAGAGAGAGAGAGAGAGAGAGAGAGAGAGAGAGAGAGAGAGAGAAAGAAAGAAAGAAAGAAAGAAAACAGATTTGTATGGCAGGGAGGGTGCGTGTGGACCAGGAGATGTGCCAAATTCAAAGTTATGGACAAGGAGGTAAAGGATGTGATTAAACCAGCTTGGCTGTGTGGACTGTAAGAAAACCTAACTCATCAGTTATCCATTATTGCCATATAGAGGATCAGCTTAGCCTGGGTTCCAGAGGGCTGAAGGTTAACCCTTTTATGTGCTGGAAGTTCTGGGTAAACCTTTCAGAATAATTCTATTAAGTAAAAACAAATGCTCCTCTGCTTGATGGAGTGCGTGGAAAACAAGAGCATGTTCTTTTTCACTAGCATCTCTGAATGTCTTGCCGCACATGCATTTGGAAGGGGTGCGATGATCACTTATACAGCTAGTTGATGTCAAATGAGTCACCCTGTCTGCAGGAGGCAGATAGAATGAATGTAACTCCTAATCCTGTGCTGGGTTGTTCAGACTATTTCCTTGTTTTCTTTCTGTTGTGATTATGTGTCTTCTTTTTTCTTCCCTCCCTGTTTCCTTCTTTCATGAAATATATCAAGAGTACAGAAAAGAACCAAGAATAATTTAATGAGCAGTTTTTGTACCTACCACTGAGATTTAACAAAATCAACATTTTGTTATGTGTGTGCCAGATTATTTTTAAAATACATATTCTATGGAGAAGTCCTTGTAGCTTTCTCAATACCCTTTCTCTATCTCCCTTCTTTCTTTTTTTCTCAGAACATTTTCAAACTTAGTATATATTCCTTCTGTCTGAAATTATATTTTTACTGCATTACGTATGTTTGTTTCAAAAAGCAATTTCTAAAACTTTACCTAAATGGTACACTGTATGCATGATTCTGCAGATTGCTTTTGTCATTCAGCGTTCTGTTTTGGAGTAATATCATGGTGATCAGTTTAGGCTCCATTTATTCATTTTAATGGCTGCTTTGTATCTTGTTATTTAATATAATGAAGTTAAATAATTTAGTCCCATTTTGATGAACATTTAGGTTTTTTAAAATTTTTCACTGCTTGCAAGCAGTGTTACAATGAATGTCCTTATGTCACTCTTTGTAATTTCCTTCAAATGACTAAGGATTTTCTACCAGTACATTAGCCACTAGCCACATTTGGCTATCGAGCATTTGAGGTGTGGCTAGTCCAAAGTGGGCTGTAAGTGTAAAATGCATACTGGATTTTGGAGACCTAATATAAAAAAAAAATACAAAAATCTCAATAATTTAAAAATATTGACTAGTTTCTGTTTTTAGTGTGGCTACTAGGAAATTTAAAATTACACATGTGACTTGCATGTGTGGCTCACATATAGGTATCAGACCGACAGTGCTACAATTAGCATGACTCCCTAGGATTTGTTTTTTGTGTATTTGTCACATCTCCACCCACCTCCCCACCCCCCTTCATTCTTTTTGCTCTTCATGGTACTTGATTTTTAGAGCCAGTGCTTACCTATGAAGGCACTTCTTTCAGTGCAGACCCACCACTCATGCCCTGCTTTCTGTAACCTTCCCATTTAGGCTCTTCCTGGCTTTTAAATTTCTGCCTGGGCAGGGTGATTCCTAAGGATACTTGTGTGTCTTCAGATGCTCTGGATGGCTGAGGGTGTTAGATGCTTGACTATCGGATACGAGGGGTGTGACTTCATTATTCATGGAGTTTTGCGGGTTATCACAGTACTCGTTATGCCTTCTCTAAATTATTGGCTTGAGATTCTGCGTCAGGACACAGATTCAGCTCTAAACTATCACACCCAAACTTAAAGTATCTGTGAGTCAGCTTCTGTATCCAAGAAACTGAATAAATCTCTGAAATGCTAATCCATCTTTAAGGAGCCCAAGAGTCAGAGTTTCAAGAGAAAGGTCCCCTCCCCTTCTCCCCCATGAACCTTGCCCATTATTCTCTCTAAGAAGGCAGGGATTGGAGGCCCTCTCAATCCTGCTGGAGACAGGGATTGGGTACGCACAGCTCTCACCGCTCCCGCTGCTATCACAGCTGCCTAAAAGATGGCAGCGAGGGCAAGCTGGAAGGAGCTTCTGTTCCCTATAGTGGTGGCTCCTCCATGTGTGACACGGCTCCGCTCTCTCGGCATCACCATTTCCAATGAGAAAATAAATTGCTTCTGTGCAGTCGCATGCAAAGTAGAGAGCCCTCTTAGCAGGCTGGAGCCCGGAGGTTGATAGAGAGAAGGAGTTTGGCGCACCAGTTGTTGGTGGGTAGAGCGAGGGATGATTTTTCATTGTCTGCTGAGCTCTGAGCCCACCCTCTTGGAGTGGGTCTCAAATTCGAAAACAAATCTTCCCAGTGGCTTTCCTAACCTGCTCGGTTGGAGAAGGATGGGGCTGTTGTCCAAATTTTTCAAAATCACAAAGTTGAGGGACATGGCTTACATTTTAGCAGAAATGTTTGTACTTGACATTTAACGCTGCTGTTTACCACGGTTTTGTCTACACAAAAGGAAAGACTGTGCTGTGGTGGAACTGTGGGCGTGGTTATTAGGCAGAGCTTGATTTGAATCACAACTGCACGATTCTCATTAGCTTTGTGGGCTTGGACAAGGTATGACCACCACTAGGTCTCATTTTCCACATCTGGAAAATGGGGACAACAGTAGCACTTAGCTCTAGGTTCCTGAAATAATGGCAACTGTTATTACAACTGTTTATTACAATATAAAACAATTTGGAAATATTCAGTTGAATCAAGCAAGTGAATGCTTTTGGAGCCCATTGGTTGTGAAGCTGATTTTCACCAGTTGTTTTCAAGCTAACGCTGAGATGTTTGCCTTATGATTGTTAAATCAAGTTTTCCAGAAAAGTACTTTCAAATGGATATCCTGCTCCTACCTCTAGGATGCTGAATCAGTATTTAAAAATTTTTTAAAAAGTCGATTTTAGAGAGGAAGGGAGAAGGAGAGAGAGAGAGAGAGATAGAAACATCAATGATGAGAGTCATTGATTGGCTGCCTCCTGCATGTCTCCCACTGGGATCGATCTCGCAACCTGGGCATGTGCCCTTGGCTAGAATCGAACCTGGGACCTTTCAGTTCACAGGCCAATGCTCTATCCACTGAGCCAAACCAGCTAGGGCTGTATCAGCATTTTGATACAATGGCCTGAAGAAAATCACTTAAAATTTTATATTATGGTTTGAATTTGGAAATATTTTATAAAAATAATTTTTTTTTTACTCCATGGTCAGAAAGTATGACAAAATCTTGGCTGGTAGGACTACACAGAATATAGGTTTTAAGAGTGATTTTCAAGGTGAGGAGAGACATGTATGTGTGAGGTTTCTGTGATAAATAAAAAACCACACTAGAGCTGCTTCTCTGTTTCACCTGTACGCCCTGTACACCTGTAACCTGTTACCTGCCAGCTTGCAATCCTGTTACCTGCCACTAGATGTATGTGAGTGCCATTAAGCACTACAACCATTAGCTCAGGATAATAAATCTATGTCCGGCTAATTTGCTTGTTGTTCTTGTTTTATAAAAAATACAATTTAATATAATTTATTGATTGTGGTTATAAGGAATGTCATTCGAGGAGGATGGAGGAAAAGAGATGAGTTAATGGGGCGAGGCCACATATTTTCAAAGATCATATCACTCCCAAGGGAGTGAAAATAGGTTCTTGGGAGGCAAAACCTCCACAAAACAACAACAACAAGAACTATTTTTCTGAAGGCAGCACAGATACATATGCATTACATAAACAGATACACAGTATGTCTATGGTATTAAAATCTAATAGGGGAGCAATTAGGGAAAATACTGAGAATGGCTCCTTAGGGTCATGGAAAAAGGCCGAGAAACACTGCCTTGCTTCATGTGGTTCATCTGGGCTAGTTCTGGTTTTCGGTGAAGTGATGGACTCATGAGGCTCAAACGGTCACTCTCGGCTTTCTTTATTGTACAGAGGCCCCAGGATGTGCTCAACGCCCCCTCCAGGCCTTCTGCATGGAGTGGTGTGGAGTGAAAAATTCTTCGGCAGCTTTTATACTCCTGTGAACACACTATCCTAATAAGCTTGCTTACAATAGAAGCCTTACCTTATTTTTTTCCTGCTCTTCAACTTGGCCTTCAAAACCTATCCTTTTTGTATTTTTTCTGCTGTTGCAATTTACTTCTATAATAAGAGTGAGAGAAAAAGTCCCACTGGTGGTGAATCTCAGTTTTGCCCCTGACCCTAGGACCCTTAACTTTCAGACAAGATATAATTAGGTAGGTAGGTGAGTTACTGTGCTAATCCACATTGTAGACTGTCTCCCCTCTCCCCGCCCTTCATACAACCAACACCCCACAAGAGGACAGGGAGCTGGTACGGCTTACATTTTGGCCAGTTGGGGGTGGTGCTGGGTGTTTCTTCCCTCACCTCAGCCAGGCAGAACCGATCTTACTGTCCCTCCTTCCATGTCAGAATTTTATTTAGACCTCCAATGTCTTATCTTACTATGTGTAAATGATTCCAGAAACCACACATAGCCCCAAATCTCTATTACTTGGGCTTAAACATTACCATTGCCATGATTACCTCACATAGTTTTTTAACTAGTTAAATTTCACTGAAGTTTAGAAAATGTGTCATTATCAAATAAAAATAATAGCGTAATATAATAATGAAAAAGTAAATAATGGAAAAATATATATTTTAAATTTGGGAACACACTGGGTTACATGATCATTTTAGTTTCCCCTGATGCTTTCTGCTTTCTTTACAAGTTACTTTTTAGAAGTATGTTTTTATTGATTTTAGAGAGGAAGGGAGGATAGAGAGATAGAAACATTGATGAGAAAGGACCACCGATCCGCTGCCTCCTGCACGCCTCCTACTGGGGATTGGTCTGAAACTTGGGCATGTGTCCTGACCAGGGATGGAACCGGTGACCTCTTGGTTCATGGGTCAATGCTCAACCTCTGAGAAACACTGACTAGGCCTTTACAAGTTTTTTTTAAACTTTATTGTTGAAAGTATTAAAAATGTCGCCCTTTTCATCCCCTCTTTGACTCTCTTCACCCACTCCTGCCCCTTTCCCAGGCTTTTCCCACACTAATGTTTGTCCATGGCTATGCATATATGTTCTTTGTTTAATTTCCTTCCCTCCTTCGCCAACCCCCCCCTTCTGAAATATGTCAGTCTGTTGCATGTTTCAATGTCTCTGGATCTGTTTTATTTTCTGCATTAGATTCCACATACTAGTTTAAGTGAGATCATGTGATACTTGTCTTTCTCTGACTGACTTATTTCACTTAGCATAAGAGTCTCCAGGTTCCTGCCCTAACCGGTTTGGCTCAGTGGATAGAGTGTCGGCCTGCGGACTGAAGGGTCCCAGGTTCGATTCTGGTCAAGGGCATGTACCTTGGTTGCGGGCACATCCCCAGTAGGAGGTGTGCAGGAGGCAGCTGATTGATGTGTCTCTCTCATCGATGTTTCTAACTCTCTATCCCACTCCCTTCCTCTCTGTAAAAAATCAATAAAAAACAATAAGAGTCTCCAGGTCCCTCCATATAAACATAATGTTTTTGTTCTTATCTTACTATGTGTAAGTGATTCCAGAAACCACACATAGCCCCAAATCTCTATTTCTTGGGCTTAAACATTTCCATTGCCATGATTACCTCACATAATTTTTTAACTAGTAAGGGTAAGAGATCCTTCTTTTTTTACAGTTTCATAGTAGTCCATTGGTAAATGCACCACTTTTGTGTGATCTGGACTTCTGAGGGAATATAGCTTCAGTTTCTGTTATGTCAGAGAAGATCAGCACTTAGGACACGGCATCAGGATCCTCCAAAGGCCGGATCGCTTGGAACTAGGGCAGGAAGGGGAGCCTTTGCAAGAGGAAGGCAGGAAGTAATCCCATCTGCTGGCATGGTGCAGGTGCCAGTGAGGGCTTCCTCCTTTTCTCCTTATTTAGCACTTGGGAAAAGCACTTTGGAAGCTGAGTGAAGGTAGTCCCTGACTTGTACAGGAGACATTTTAAAACACCCGTTTCACTCTAGAAGAATACTTAGGATCCTATGGAATCCTTTTTAACATTTTCTCAAATTTCAGACCCTCACATCTGAGCCCATTAGTGAGGAGTAATGCATGACAATAAATTATTTAGGTGGATTGCATTAGACATCTGTAAAAGTGGTTTATTGCTATTTTAATAGGACATTTCAAACAGAACAGTAAATTCCTGGGTGTGGGGTATTTCTTGTCCTGGTAAGTTTATCTTTCCATAGCAACAGAAAGGCTCTTGTATTTGTCAGCATTTCTTCTGTTATATATAAATGGAGGAAACTATAATCAAATTGACTTATGCAGACAGGGGAATTTATTGGCCTATTGTAGTAGGAAGTCCAGGGGTAGCCCTTGATTCGGGCTCAGTTGAATCTAGGTGACCAATAGCTGTCAACAGAACTTTCTCTGATGTGATTTCTTAGCTTTGCTTCTTTTTTTCTCTTGACCTCATTCTTTTCGTTCTCATAATAAAATTGTTTTCCCCATTATACCTCGTAGGCAGGAAGATGGGTGCTGGACATCCCAATTTTATTTCTCAGCACTTTGACCTTCAAGACAAGAAACATTTTTTCTTATTGGCAAGTCCAATAAGAAAAGTCCTGGTGAAGAATCTAATTGGTCTGATCTGTGTCACCTGCCCATTCTTGAACCAATCCATGTTGTGGGTTGTGGGTTGTGGGTTGTGGGTTGGGGGAGGGTAGGAATTCTGACTGACCAGACTGGGTTTCAAGCCCATGCCTGTGTGGGTGGTGGACGAAGTTTCTTGTGATTTACAGCCTTTCAGGTCCATGTAAACTAGGGAAGGGGTGTCTCCAGAGAAAGAGGCTGGCCAGGCAAAAAGTGTGGTGATTTATTATACAGCAGCTCTTGGTTTCTGCAGTCCTTGCCCTTTATTATTATTATTTTTCTCTGGAGGGCTCCTTTCATTAAGTGTCTTCCTCGCGTGTAATACAGTTTATTCCACTGTCGTTTTCTGCTCAGCATTTAATGATTATTTAATTAGAATTAAGAGGCCCCTTAACCTTTCTCCTGTATGTAAGTTCAAATGGTAAACACTCGATGGATTCCTTGGGAATGTCTGTGTAAGGAAATAATGAATATGATAACATCACCTGAGCTGTTAGGGTGATTAGTTGCTCATTTCCTAAGCCTTTCTCCAGGGTTGAAAAAGTATGCTGGATAAAGCTTCAGCCTTCGCACAGGTGCTAAGGGAGAAAAGCATTGCTGCTTCTGGGAGCTTGTGGCAGAGGCTATGACTTTAAAAACATGATCTTGTACTTTGGTAACCTAGAGGGAGGATTAAATATATAGTAGTATATGCTATTCTATAATACAAACCTGGTGAGGCTCCAGTCTTATATTTGCTGTTATGGATCCGATTTTTTGATGTATGTTGATATGATGACTAGAGATCCAGGTGTGCCCAAATCCTGCCCTGCTGATCATCCTCTCTGCTGGTTAATTTTGTGTGTCCTTGACTGGGCAAGAGGTACCTAAATTAAACATTATTTCTGGGTGTGTATGTGAGGGGATTTCTGGATAAGATTAGCATATGAATCAATGGATTCAATAAAGTAGGCCATTCTTCCCAATGTGGGTGAGCATCATCCATCTCGAGGAATTGCATAGAACAAAAATGTGGAAGAAGGAGGAAATCACTCCTTTTTACTTTCTGTCTCATTGTTTTAGTTGGGACACATCATTTCATTTTCTTTGGCCCTCAGACTGAGATTTAAATCCATCAGGCCTTTGTACTCAAATTGAATTACATCACCAGCTTTCCTGGTTCTCAACCTTGTAAATAGCAGACTGTGGGACTTCTCACCTTCATAATTACACAAATCAATGCCTCACAGTCAATCCATCATCAGTCAATCTCTATCTCGATCTATATATCAATATCTATAATTACATATAGAGTTAGATATTTATCCTGCTGGTTCTGTTTCTCCAGAGAACCTTGACTAATACCCACCCCCATGCCCAGGAAATACAAGTGGCTGATAATTCCATGTAGGGTTCACTGGAAAAGGCTGGGTTCAAGCATATTGAATGAGTTTAAGACCTAAGTGGGTTCTCCCATCTTGTCCAAGAATTAAAATTTTGGAATTCCTACTACCTTCTGGTTGGCCACATGAATGAATGAGAAGAAATACTGAGGGATGGATATGGTCAAATTTGCAAGAATAGGCAGGGACCTAACTTCTTCCTCCCGCTGTGTGGGTGAGGATGGAAGAGACAAGAGAAGAGATAAGGTCCCCTTGTGGCCCTGACAAGATTTCTGATTCTTCTGCATCAGGAGCAAGAGGCCCCAGGAAACTCAGGGCAGTCATTTAAGGCACAGTGGCCTCAAAAGTGGTAATTATGGCCCAATCAGTGTTTGGACTGGTGACCAATCAGACTATTACCCCCTTCTTTGAAGAGCAGATATCTGAGATGGCTTAAAGGCAGAATTAGCTCTGGCATGGGAGAGGGATCTAAAAATATCCTT
Source organism: Murina feae (assembly GCA_004026665.1). Taxonomy (NCBI): domain Eukaryota; kingdom Metazoa; phylum Chordata; class Mammalia; order Chiroptera; family Vespertilionidae; genus Murina; species Murina feae. The sequence continues at coordinate 22,861 of PVJC01012896.1, forward strand.
CTCCAGCCCTGACTGGTTTGGCTCAGTGGATGGAGCGTCGGCCTGAGGAGTAAGGGGTCCCAGGTTCGATTCCGGTCAAGGCCACATGCCCAGGTTGCGGGCTGGATCCCCAGAAGGGGGTGTGCAGGGGACAGCTGATCAATGATTCTCTCTCATCATTGACATTTCTATCTCTCTCCCTCTCCCTTCCTCTCTGAAGTCAATAAAAAAAGAGAAAGAAATCCACATTAAAAAAAAAAAAGAACCAAGAATCATTAAAAAAAAATCTTTCCCCAGCATTTTATTTTGTTCCATCTTCTAGCCTAATTAAAAAATCTGAGAACATTGGCTTGTTGGGTCTCTCAGACCAGTAAAAATATAATCACAGAATCTACCAACTACTGTTGCTGATTAGAATATGACATATATACAAAAGACAATGGTGAACCAATTCAAACACTTTATCTTATGCAGACATTTCTGCAATGATGTGATAGGAGCATTTCTGAAAAACCCCACATTCTACAAAAGCACACACTAGAAATAATAGGGATTGTGGGAAAATAGAGTGAGAAACCGATCACTCAAAACATTGTCGCCAGAACACTGAAAATCAGTTGCAATCCTAGTAAAAATATTAGCACAGTAAAAAAGGACATGTGGAATCCCTGACGGATGAAAAATACTGCAGTAAATCTGGACTTACCTTAAAAAATGCTCTAATGGTAAGGAGGTATTGAGGCAAATGAGTTGCAGAGACAAAGGGAAAAGAAAGGCTGGATTGAAGTATGCAATAGCGCATCCAAGACAGAGCAGACGCTCCTACTGATCTAGAAAGAAGTTTAGATGGGTGACGAGCATCGTGTAGGATACCACATTTCTTCCCAGTTTCCTACATTCAGTGCGAAACATTAAATGTTGCCAAAAACAGTCCATGAACATGACTTCTGTGTTAAATTAACATTGTTTCTTTATTTTCCAGTCTTGTATGAACTAATTTTCATTACAGAAACATGAATTTTAGAGGAACATACAATACAGTATTTTTCCAAAACACATGCTAACACATATTTCATATTATTTTGAGTTTCATCTGTAAACTAAGAGTAGGAACGTTTACCTCAGATTTGTTACATGAAATAATGCATGTGAAAGCTTCAGTAAATGACAAATTGCCATGCAGATATTTGGTAATGACATCTTGTAGCTTCTTACCAGGCTTGGGAAAGTTACTTACATGCTCTGTGTCCAGTGTACTCATCTGTAAAATGGAGAAAATATTAATATCTACCTTGTAGAGCTGTTCAGGATAAAAATAAGATGACATGCAAAGTAATTAGAACAACTCTGCTATAAGTGAGTGTTTCTTCTTATTACCAGGTTGTTATCATGCCATCGCTGAAAAACAAACATTTAAAGTGGAATTAAGCACCTGTCACCATGTCCAAAGAAAAACCAAACTCTCAACCAGATGTCCCTCCAGATCCTCAGAGTTCTGTCAGTGGCAGGTGTCATCTGTTGGGGGCGCTAATCCCATTTCCTTCATCCTCCCTCCATTCTGTAACTTGCAGCTTTCAGGTTCTCTTTCCCTTGCCCCCAAATACTAACTACCTTTTATTGTGTGCAGTTATGTTTTCTCCATATTTATTTAATCTATCACATATTTGAATTTAGTGCTTACTGGGTGCTGGGCCCTGTTCAAAGCACAATTGTTAACACATTCACTTCTCTGAGGCAGGTTTGTTGTTCTCTCTATCTTATAAATGAGGAGGAGACTGAAGCATGGGGAGGTAGGAAACTTGCGGAGGCTCCCAGTTTGTGAGTGGCATGACTGAGACCCAGTCCAGGTCTGTCGATGGTCCTCACCTGACCCATGCTGTGGGGTGAGTTCGGTCAACACTGTTGATTGGCTTGAATCACCTCTCTGTCCTTGGCATTGTCCTTCAGGTTCTTGGGTAAATGTGCCTGGCTGGCTTTGGTCTTCCAGAACCTTCCTCAAGAGACTCTGGGAAGCACAATCTGACTTTGCAGCAGAGAAGCACAGAGACAGCCTCTGATTTGTTTCCCCCCACAAAACAACACTTACTTGGGCCAATAAAATCATTTTTATAGGTACAGTCATTTAATTTCAATCCTACATTCTGTGAAAGGATGATTCCCATTTCTAGCTTTCTATTTTTTTCTCCTATCTTCAAAAGTTGGTTTCTCTACTTCCAAAGGAAAATTTATTATGCATTTTCCTTCATTTAAAAAATATTTAACAACTGATTTGTGTGTTGCATAAAAGTTACACATTTCCTAAGATGCATTTGCTATTTTATTTTCTTTCATTCAAAAATGTGTCAGTAATCTTTTTGTTAACATGAAGATAAAGGATTAGTAATGCAAGATGCAGTTTTCTTGTAACCTTCTTGAAAGCAGACTATAGTTTCTTATCTGGCTCCAACATTCATTTTCCTGAATTGAAAAAAAAAAAGCGACTTAAAATGAAATAAACCACATTTGATTCCTAGGAGCATCGCTAGCAGGAAAATGTACCGAGAAAGGCAGACTTGGTTGGATTCCAGAAAGCCCCTCTGCTTCCCACATGAGAGAGTTGGCTAATTTTGCATTTTAAAGTACAATTTTAATTCAGGAAAGAGTTGTGAATTGTCTCTCATTAATCACTAATCAGAAGATATATATGATTTTATTCCCTGAAAATTCAGGATGTTGGGGAAAAAGCAATGAGTTGTAAATCTTCATGATTTTGGTCTATAATTTTATTTTATTTATTGAGTGCCTCTTCTGAGCAAAGAGCCAAGCAAGGTGTTGAAAACATTCAGACAGAGAAAAAAAGGCCCTTGTCTTCGATGGGTTATATCCCCTTGACACTTGATGGTGGAGTAGGTATATGTGGTGGAGGAAAATACTTGATTTTCACTCTCAACTGCAAAGGTCAGGACAAGTAGAGGGAATTGATGTGTCTTTTATGCTCTTTTATATATATGGTCTACTAGTAAGTGAGCTTGCCTCGACCTCCCTTGCCTACAAATAAACCCTTGGAAAGTATTTATGTGGAGGTGGGGACTCAAGCTGTTTGTGGTGTCACCCAAATACAGATGGGGACTTTGAAATGAACCAGATTGCCTGGAAGGCTAGAAACAGCTTAAAATGTTGATCTGTCTAGGGTAGGAGATGTTCAAACACAAATAATAAAGCTGAGATGAGACCAGGGAGGAAGTTAAGACAGGTGGCTCTTGGGAAGAATATTTCAGGAAAAGCAGTGCCTCGTCCAGGTAGGTATTCAGAAAATAGCCATTGAATTAAATTGAATTCAGTTTTGGCTCCTGGAGGTGGTAAGGCAGGTCGCAGAGCATTGGAGAAGCTCCTGGCAAGGGTTGTTCTGCAGAAGCCTCGGCACCTGAGGAGACAGCATCTCTGTTTCTGTCCCAACCATGGGTTACTCCTTTGCATCACCTTGCCCTTCCCAGGCTAGGGTCTCTTGAGGCAAATATCATCTGGCTTCTTTTCTGTCCCCTCTAGAATGTAATCTGACACCTAGAATATCTCATAAATGAATGCCCCAGCCAGCATAGGTTCCATCTTTGAGAAACTGAATTAAAAACAAGTGGAGAGGAAGAGAAGTCTGGGGCATGAAAGGAGGTCTGGCTGGGAGGAGTGGCAGAGGCTGGCTCTGTGACCTGTCCTTAGTGCTACTAGTATGAAACACTTCTCAGGCCAGTGAACTTGCTGCTGTCTGCAGGAGAGTTCATCTGAGATGCTGAGAGGTAGTGTCGTGGGACAATTGGTATTTACCAAGTTTCCTGCCATAGCCCCCATGTTGTTCCTAGTCTCCCCTGTTCCTACCCTTCTCCAAGCGACCTTTCTCCTCCATCCTGCACATGTTCATTGAAGGGAAGACACAAAAGAACATAAACACAATGAGTTAATTCATTTTTTGACTTGAAAAGACTAAGCCCTACAGGAAGCTAGACATACAATTCACCATAAATTACTGGTTTTCAACCTCATTGGACCTAGCGGGCTCCCTTTTCTCTTATTTCAACCTTTCTATTACAGAACATCTCAAAAATGTACACCAGCTGAGAGAATAGTAATATGAGCCTGATATACCCATCATCCAGCTTCAACAGTCAATAACATGATATATCATTTTGCATCTCTCCCTGACCCATTCAACAAACCTGGTTATTTCAAAGCAAACCATAGCATTTTATCTGAAACCTAGAGGCCCAATGAGAGAAATTAATGCAAGAGCAGGCCTTCCTGCCTCTGGCTGCGGGCATCGGCTTCCCTCACAGCCCCAGCTTCATCCAGAAGGTCGTCTGGAAGGATGTCCAGTCTAATTAGCATATAACGTTTCTATTATTATAGCTACTTCTATATTCTAAGTGCCCATCAGCAGATGAATGGATTAGAAAACTGTGGTACATCTACACAATGAAATACTATGCTGCTGTAAAAGAAAAAGAAAGAATTCTTACCATTTGCAGCAGCATGGATGGATCTGGAGAGCATTATGCTAAGTGAAATAAGCCAGTCCATGAAAGAAAAATACCACATGATCTCACTTATGGATAATAAAGACCATTATAAATTGATGAACATAAGTAGATACAGAGGCAGAACAGCTTTGAACAGACTGTCAAACTACAGCTGAAAGGCTGGGGAGGGTTGCGGGGGAGTTAAGAGATCAGCTGAAGGACTTATATGCATGCATATAAGCATAATCAATGGACACAAGACATTGGGGGTCGGTAGGTGGGGGGAAGGTCAAGGGAAAAAAATGGAGACCTATTTAACACTCTTTGTAATACTTTAAGCAATTAAAAAATAAATTAAAAACAAAACAAAAAAAAAAAAGAAAAAGAAAAAAAAAGAATGCATTAAAAAGCTAATGGGGGAAGGGTCAGGGATTCCAGCCCAGATGCAGCCATTCCCTGAAGCCATCCTCTATGTTCCTAATCTCTGTCAAGGCAGACACACCTGCAGATGATTTAAAATATTTAAATTATTTGTGAGTATACATTTGCAGGACTATTCTGACATACCTTTTCTAGGCAACTATGATTCAGTAAAAAAAATTAGAATAAAAATGGAAAGATAGCCCTAACAGGTTTGGCTCAGTGGATAGAGTGTCAGCCTATGGACTCAAAGGGTTCCAGTTTCAATTCTGATCAAGGGCATGTACCTTGGTTGTGGGCACATCCCCAGTAAGGAGTGTGTAAGAGGCAGCTGATTGATGTGTCTCTCTCATCGATGTTTCTAACTCTCTATCCCTCTCCTTTCCTCTCTGTAAAAAAATCAATAAAATATATTTTTTAAAAAAATTGAAAGACAGGTTAATTTTTTGGTTTTACCATTTACTTCTGTATGCATGCTTCAGTCTGTGTCTGTGTGTATCTATGTTGTTTTTTTTAAATTAAAAAACATAATATATTAAAAGCAAAAAAAGAGCATTAGAAAACACAACCATCTAATCTAATAAAAAAGTAATATGCAAATTAACCATCACTCTGAGACACCTAAGCCATGCCCACCAACCAATCAGAGTGGCTGTATACAAATTAACCCTGCCAAGATGGTGGCTGGCAAACTACCTGCCTAGGCCAGCCAGGCCTCTGCTCAAGGCAACAATGTTTCAATTATAGAAGCCACGGAGCTGAAGCAAACAGGAGGCTTCTGTTGCCTGACTAGGCCAATGCTCAAGGCAGCAAAGTTTCAATTATAGAAGATAAATAAACCCCAGAAACCTGTTTTCAGCCAGCCTCACTGGGACATTGGGTCAATGGGAGCTGTGGACATCCTGAAAATGGCCCTCAGCCCCTCACCCAGGCTGGCCAGGCATGCCAGCAGGTGGACATTCCCCGAGGGGTCCCAGACTGTGAGAGGTCACAGGCTGGGCTGAGGGACCCCCCCCTGCAAGTGCACAAATTTTTGTGCACCAGGCCCCTAGTAATACAATAATTATATCTAAAGATAATTAAAGATAATCCCCTAATTACTGTGTTTACATTTCATTGATTAACTTATGCCTTTTAAACAATTTGTGTAAAATCTTTTTGTAACTAGTACTTTACAAAGTCTTCCTTATTGTCATGAAATAAGAATGATAGATAAATACAATCTACTCACATAATAACATCCCCCCAATATAAAGAAGAATTAAAATGAAAGCAAATTAAAACGAAACATATATTTCAACATTTAAGTGCTGGGATGCTAGTATACTAGAGGATTTAATATAGTTCTATGCTTTAACTTGAACATAGAACCATTGTGAAAGTGATACCTTTGAATACAGACTGTAAGGTGTCATGTGGTAACTTAATTATTAAGAATGGCATTGCTATCAAGGGCATAATTTTTTAAATAAACTCTTGAAAAAATTTCTAACAACAAAGGATAAAGCCTTCTCTTTATTTACATCACTGTTGCCCAAAATCCAGTGTATATTCAAAGTACAAAAATTACATTGTGTTTAGATATAAAATGGAATTATCTAGGTGCAGATAATTATAAACTATTTTTATTTTATTTAACATTTTTTATTTTTATTTTGTTTATTATTAGCTTAGAAAACCACTCCATGGAGGTATCATTGCTATACAAAAAGCTGTACATATTTATTATATATAACACTGCATTTGGGAATAGAATACACCTCTAAAACTACCATCACAATCTGTGTCATAAACATATCCATTGCCTCCAAAAGTTTTAAACTACTACAAATGTCTGGGGAAATATTAAAAAAATCATATGGTATAAGAACAATACTTTATTGGTAAGACCATCCCACACATAGTGAGGTAACTATTATTTTTGCCTTTTGCCCCCTAAGTACCAGAACTATTTCAAATTAAAGAGATTAAGGAGACTTGACAGCTCAAGTATAATGTATAATGCTTAACCAAATCCTGGTTGGAACTAAAAAACCTGCTGTAGAAAACATTATTGGGATAAATACAACATTTGAATAACCAATGATATAATAGACTAGGGGTCAAGTGCACGAATTCGTGTACCTTGAAAGGAACTCTGGGCTTCGAAGCTGCAGTGGGCACAGGGGTGGGTCTCGGCCCATCCTCCGCACCCCCATCCAGCCCCTCCTGCCGTGGCCCAGTCCCCTGTCTGCCGGCAGTCTTGTTCCCACCACCGCCACTCCCATGCACTGATGGCGCTGGCCCCCATCTTCTCCTGACTTGCACCCACGGTGGCAGCAATTGGGGCTGGTGTCATCAGTGGGTGCAAATGGCAGTTGCTGCCCGCTAGCCCCTCAGGAGCAGGGAGAGGTGGAGAAGCCCTCAGGGGCGATCAGGGCCAGCAGCCATCACTCACACTTACTGACAGCACTGAGTGATCGGGACCAGCACCAAGTGCCGGCAACAGGTTTGAGCTGTGGCTCGGGCACTGGAAGCAGGTGCGAGCGTTGGACGGGACTGTGGCATAGGGGAGTAAAGAATTTGCAGTAACCACCAGAAACTTACCCCGATGATAGTGACCAACACCCTACCTTGATCTGGCAACCCTGCTCACCTGCTCCACCATCCCACACTGCACGTCATAGCAACTGGTTGTTTGGTTATTCTGCTATTTGGTCTATTTGCATATTAGCCTTTTATTATATAGGATAATGATATTAATACTAAATTTCTTGTTCATTTGGGTAATGATTGTTCTATTTTTTGCAACTCTTCCATAGATCTAAAATTTCAAAAATAAAATATTTTTTTTGGGAAAATGCCCTCACACACTTCAAAATTGCTATGGCAGCAGTACCACTCCCATGGAGAACTGGTGCCCCATGTGACAGGAAAGAGATTGAATTGGGGAAGAAGCCAGAGAATTAGAGATGGGAGTGAGATTCCTCCTCTGTGCAGTGCCTTGGGGTGAGTCTAGGAGGGTACCTAGAAACTTCTTCAAATCTGGGTTACCAAGTAATAACTTGTAGCCTACTTATCCTCTGGAAGTGGAAACCTTGTTAATATTCCCAAGGCCACAATGATATGGGAATAGATTTCCACTGGGAGAGCAGAAAATCCCTGCATCCCTAGGAGAAGTTCATAAATGACTTCAACAAAGGTTCAATACCTCAGTAGTAGATGTAGCCAATGGGTGAGGATGACCATGGCCCAGAGGCCCCTTCCATGCCCATTCCCACATCCTGGACTTGTGTTATTTCTGAAATGTAGCTGCTGTCCTGAATTAAAGGGGACAACAGAACAGGGTGATGGGATGGGGTGGAGGACAAGGATCACACACAATATACCTGAGTAAAAACTTGACTCATCTGAATGATTACTAATTTGAATTTATCTGTATGTGATTAAATTCTTTCTTCCAGTGAAATAGAAATGGGGTCTCAAACTGAGTGGAGTTATGGAAAATGAATTACATTTTGTTTAGTAAACCTTATTTTGTGGCCTGTGAAAATCTAAATCCGCTAATTAAATCTGATGTGTTCATGGAATAGAGTAGTATTCACTTTCTAAATTCTACAGGATGCTTTGACTTATCTTATTTCACATTTTTTCCATGGTATTGTTTCCATTTCCAGAGAAGTAGAAAGGCTGGGGGCATCATTGCATATATAGAATGCATCAGAAAGATGACAAGGAAGTGGACAGAGGATTGTGCAAACATGGAACTATTTTGCTAGAACCAGGGAGTTGCTGGGGAGAAGTCATGTCTTGAAATTGTCAGCATGGAAAAGTAGCACAAGTCTTGGGAATCTCTTTCCCAAGAAAGTGAATTTGTTCACTTAGTTTGAAAAGAAGTCACATTCTTCTATGTGGCCTGTAGAGAATGTATAGGTCCCCGATGAAATAAAACTCCTGTGCCTTCAGCTGGCTTCCTTTGTTTAATCAGCGGATGCCATAGGAACCAGCAGGGGCAGATGGCTGAGATCCTAATCGTGGCAGCCCCAGGAATTAGGAACATTAATTTTTAAGGGGATTAAAGCACAGAAGATTTTTAAAACATCATGTATTTTCCTAAGCATCTAGGCACGCTCCCTCTCTAGATGTTTATGTGATGGGTCTTTGAAACAAAAACTGTGACAGAAGCAAGGGAGCTCTATGTGGGGGGAAAATATCAATATTTGTCTTGCTGATGTACCAGAGGGGTTCTACTCTTGTCCTAGTTTGGGTTGTTTGGCCCGTGGGATGTGGGGAGAGTCTGGCAGTAGTCCAGCTTGCTGGATCATGGTGGAGCGGGAATTGTAGCCTCTCTTAAGTCATTGTGTCTTCCGTGAGGGAGTCCTAGGCATGTAGGAGCAGGGAGGCAGTCTTTCATTCTGGACCAGATCTCTGAAATATGTCACTTCCTGCACTGTGGAGGCTAAGTCACGCTGCTGTTATACTCTTCAGACCAGTGTACGCACACCCCGAGGGACACCTAAAGACTTTCCATGCGGCATGAAGGCATACTCATAGTTTGGATGCCCAGACTCCACATTTCTAATTTTTATTGCCTGCAACATGCCTGAGGTCTACAGATTCTCCTTTTTAATCTCTTCTTGTATTCTCAGTTTAGAAAACAGGCATACCTCTGTCCTGACCATGGTCCTTTGCCTCAAAATGGATAAACGTTTGGGGCAGCCGGCAAAAGGTGTTAGGTTGAGAGAGCGAACTGGCTCTGATGATAGGATGACAAATTCTCTCGCTCCTCAGTTGGTTTCTGACTCTTTGCTTTCATCAAAATTGACATGTCCCTTGTTCCTGACCTGCACTTCTCTTTTTACCCAGGGTAGCATTACAGACATAATAGCTACGTCGATGAGAGCATTAATTATGAAATCAGAATGTGCCTCATAGTCAATGGCCTCTTACAATTTTTTAGTTAGGTCTTAGCCACGAAGTAGATTTTAGAAAGCTCCAGCACCCAAACCAGCAGACTGGTGTCCACGCCTTGGAACACTGCTATGACAAACAGCACTTCATCAGTTTCTGGAGGCACAGAGAATGGATGATACTGGGTAGAAAATTCTGGTCATTAATGTTTCATTTAAAAAGTAATTCAGAAGAGCTGGACTCAGAATGTGAAGATGGTGTTGGCGTACCATAACCAATTTGTTTCACTTGTATTACCTTTTTATGAATGCACAAGAATGACATATAATTAAAGCTTATGTCTAAAGCCTAAAAGTGCTCTTCTAATAAGTTTAAAGCATTGTATAACAGCTTAATTGGCAGGATCTTTTCCTCCTAGAGGTACATAAAAGAATAAGTCTTACATTCAGTGATATATTTAGCTTCAGGCAAATACAGTACTGTATGTTTAGTAGTTAGATATCAAAAAGTATAATACATTATGTTGCTTCAATCAACTGTGTTATAATAACTGTAGTGATAATGTGGTACAGAAGAAAAATGTTAACAGAACTGTAAGGGTATAAGAAATAAAAGTATTTCTCTCCCTCAGCATATACACACAATTTAGTAGTAGTAGTTTGCAAAGTGTCTGACACATGCTCCATGTTTTCCTTGAGAATTTGAAATAGCCATCGTGTTTATGGTAGCCCCCTAGGGTGCTTCAGCACACAATTTGGGAACTACAAGTATAAGATGTATTTTTGGTCCTCTCTGCTGCCTCAATGAGATTCAGGATCTCAGTTTCCCTGAGGGGATTAAGACCTTGGCAGCAGCTCAGGATAAAAGCTTCAGGAAGCTGGTGAAAGACAAGGCCGAGAATGGTCCAAGGAGGAAACTTGAGCTCAGTGAGAGTCGTTCATGGGGACAAATAGCCATTTGTTTATGCGGTTTTAAGAGGCCTCCTATCCTGACTGGCTGCTGAGGATTTTAACATTGTCACGCAACACATTTTCTCTCTTCTAGTGCAATCTACGAGGTCATGAGCTGCAAGAGGGCAAAGACCATATCTTCTTCACAATTATATGTGACACCTAAAATTACATATAATTTCATGCTATGTTTAACACAGTGCCTGGACTGAGGCTGAAGGTGTCCATAGTGAATTATGCAGAATTATGGTACTAAATACATACTGATTGACCTAAAAATAAATAAATTAATTGATGAAAGAGAAAAATATATGTTCTACTAAATGTAATTCTTTGAACTTCTTTTGTTGAACAAAAGTAGTTAGAGATAGTATTATGCTTTCACAAGACAGATAGTTTTCTACATCAGCGGAAGAATCAAATTTGGTACCAAGGTATAGTTTAAGAAGAGCACCAAGCAGTGTATGTAGGGAATGAGGCCAGCCCCATGCCCTTCTTCCGTGAAAATGAATGGTGAGTGATCTGGTCACCATGCCTAATAACTCTAGATTTTGTTTTTCCTTTGCCTACATAGTAAGAAAACACGTATTTGGTCTTGTGAATAGAGCATAAAAGACTCCTTTTTATATGTACAAAAAAAATCTACTCTCTCTTTTATTTTGATATGCCCAGCTGCATCACTCCACCCATTTTCTTTAAAAATATAATTAGAAGTTTGCAGTTGTGAATTCTGTAAGGCTACTTGAAGTTCTGAGTTCCTGGTGTTCTCTGTGTTTCTGTAACCCTTGAATATCTGGGCTTGCCCATCTGTGTCGTCAGACCTTCTCTGCTTGGCCTTCCAGTGGTCACGCATCTTGCTGTTTGCTCCTGGATTCTGCTGTCCAAGGTGGGGAAGGGGTGGCTGCAGGCACCAGAGACGAAAAACAGAGGCCTTGGGAAAATGCTAGAGCATAAAACAACGAGACTTCTTTAAAGGGAAAGGAAAGGCCGTGGTGAAGTAAAAATGATGAAGAGGTAGTTTTGGCAACAATTGGTGACCCTGATGACTCTTTCAAAGTCAGTTATTATGAGCAGTTTAAGGTGTTAACCTTGGTCCAAACTGGCTGCCTTTAGCCACTGAGCCTGAAGGTGTCCATAGTGAATTATGCAGAAGGCCATTTAGGCTGAGCCTCTTGGCATTCTGAATTGGATGCCATTTTTAATTTTTATTTTCTCATGGTTGCTGTGTGTGTGTTTGTGTTTGCAAAAGCAGTTTAGGCCCTGGAATTGCAAGCTGTGCTGTTAAGACCAGGTCCGCTTTGCTATCTCCTATCTTTGTTCCTCACCTCATTTTGAAGGATTGTTACACATTTGTAAGTACAATGGGATTATTTATTCATTGTGTCTGTCCACTCTTTTCTGTGCCACAAAAGGAGAAATAGCCTGCACTGCGACTTAAGAGCTTTCTGACCGCTCCAAAGTCATGACATTTCCTTTGCTCTTTGATGGCTGCCTTTGAAAAGCCGGCGAAGCTGGGTGACAAACTCTGTTGGCTCCAGGAGGGAGATGACTTGTCGTTGTTGTGAAAAAGCATATTTAGTCATTTTTAAAAAGCAAATTTTGGGCTTAATAGAGCCAGACAGTCTTCTTTGGAGATTGCTACAAGGTGGATTGTCTTGATAAAACATTTGAAGCCAGAAATCCATCAAGCGTCAGTGAATATAAGCACTGACCTGCACCCAAGCACACAGCATTCTCACCAAACTTCTGAGTTATTTTTTTTAATAGAGAAAGGATAACTGTCCAGTACCTTTCATTTGGTCTTTTTTGCAATTCTTCCAGTTCCAAATCAAATGAAAGAGTATGATGATGAACTATTTCGAGTCTATCTGAGCCCACATGCGTCGGTATCTGTGGGCTCAGCTTTTCGGCTTTCTGCAGAAGCTGTGAACGCGCACTTGCAGCACGGCCAAGGGCAAGTCCTACGGTAAACAGAACAAATGCCCTGTCAGCACCACCTGCTCTCAAGCCCCTCGATCATTATGATGTTTGGGATAACTTTTTTAGGTGATATTGACAGAATCACCCAAGTCTGTTGATTTCCTCCTAGGTACTTACCAGGTGAAGATGGGGTTTTCAGGCATGGCAGCACTTTTCCAGATGCTGATGAGTTTGAGCAAGAGTTAAATGTTATGTATTTTTTTTTCTATTAAAATAATAGCTATATTAAATAATAATATGAGTGGTCGGTTAGCTATGTTTTAATTACTAAGGGCTCTCCCAAACCATCATTTCAGTCTCAGTTTTATGCTCTTAAAGGGAGATAGCACATCCTTCCTACTCCTGGGCTGTAGATGAAGTGCCAATTCAATAGACCGTGTTGAGAAAGCAAAAATGCTGTATTTCAAAAGGGATTTTGTAGGAAAATAGGACATGTATTTTGCAGAATGGTTATGTTCTATTGTAAGCAATGGACTAAACAAGATGAAGAGAAGGCTTAGGCGAGGAGGGGGCACCTGGAATGGGCTCATCTCCCACTGGCTCTTGCTTTTCTGGACCTTCAGCCCAGGTCTTTGGAAAGGCTGTGATTGCAGCATTTGTCTTTTTTCTCTCTTCCTTCTTTCCTTCCTGAAAAAGAAAAATACAGAAAAATAGAAAGATCAATATAAGATCAATACTTGTGTACTCACTACCCAGAATTAACTAATATTACTGCTTAGTCATTTTTGCTTTAGGTTTATAAAATCATTTAAAAGCAATAGGACCTTACAGATAAAATTAAAGATGACATTCTTATTCCTCTTTCCACAGAAAAGGAAACTTTATGACCTTGATTCTCTTCTGATGCCCTTCCTCCACAAAAGCCTACAGTATTGCCCTAACTGGTTTGGTTTTGTGGATAAAGCATTGGCCTGCGAACCGAAGGGCCCCAGGTTTGATTCCGGTCAAGGGCATGTACCTTGGTTGCGGGCACATCCTTAGTAGGAGGTGTGTAGGAGGCAGCTGATCGATGCTTCTCTCTCATTGATATTTCAAACTCTCTATCCCTCTCATTTCTTCTCTGTAAAAAAATCAATAAAATATATATTTTTAAAAACCTACAGTATTACTAGTACCATTAATTTAAAAACAAACAAACAAACAAAAACAAATGGTGCCCTAGCCAGTTTGGCTCAGTGAAAAGAGCATTGGCCTGCGGACAAAGGGTCCCGGGTTCAATTCTGATCAAGGGCACATACCTTGGTTGCAGGCTCCTCCTGGGCTCCGACCCTGGTCAAGGTGCATGCAGGAGGCAACCAATGGATGTGAGCACATTGATGTTTCTCTCTGTCTTTCCCTCTTTATTCCACTCTTCCTAAAAGTCAATAGGAAAATATCCTCAGGTAAGTATTAACCCCCCTCCCCCAAACAAAATAAAACAACAAACAAAACAAAAAATGGTATCATAATGTTCACAGTACTCTCATTGATTTTTCACTCAACATTTATCTTCCAAATCATTCCATGTTGAGATGTGTGCGTTGATTCATTTAAATGTCTGTATAGTATTTAATGGTATGAGTACATAAAACTCCTCTTTTTTTAAAAAAAATTTAATTTTGTTTTATTGCTTAAAGTATTACAAAGAGTGTTAAATAAGTCTCCATTTTTTCCCCCTTGACCTTCCGCCCTCCTTCCCTACCCTCCAGTGTCTTGTGTCCATTGATTATGCTTATATGCATGCATGCAAGTCTTTCAGTTGATCTCTTAAATCCCCCCCAACCCTCCTGAGCCTTCCAGCTGTAGTTTGACAGTCTGTTCAATGCTGTTCTGCCTCTGTATCTATTTATGTTCATCAGTTTATAATGTTCTTTATTATCTATAAGTTCAAGCATATTGGGTATTTGGTCAAAGTCACCTTCTTGAAGAAGTGTGCCCTGGGGGCCCGCTAACCTCCCCCATCAGAACTGATTGCCTTCTTCCCGAGGCAGCACATCCATTATCCTAAGAATTTTCCTTTTGCCTTTCCTGTATTGGATTTCCTCTCTCCTATATTCCCTATCTTCCTCTTTCTTAGTTAACTCCTTTGTTTTGGCAAAGACCACATTATAATAGCTCCCTGAAAAAAATATGTGGGAGAGAAACTTTTGAGAACTTGCATGCCTAAAAATGCCTTATTTCATCCTTACACTTATAATAGCTTTTGGATATATAATTTTAGGTTGAAAATAATTTTCCTTTAGAAAAGATTTAAAGGCATTGCTCCTCCTGTCTTCTACCTCCAGATTGTTATTTAGGGCTGTGAAGCTATTCTGATAATTATTCTTTGTTTGAAACCTATTGCTATTGTTTTTTCGCCTTTGGAAGCTTGGAGGTTCTTCTGGTGTTCTGAAATTTCATGATTATATGTCCTGAGGTAGGTCATCCATTGTGCTGGGGAGTTACTGGACTACCTGAAAATGTTACTGGAAAATCTGAACATAAATGTTCTTCAGTTCTGGAAAATTTCTTGAAATATTCCTCTAATAGTTTCCAAGTTTTTATAGGTTCTCTATTATTTTCCTTCTCTTTAGCTCTTTGCTCTACTTAAGGGATAACCCTTCCTATTTTATCTTTTAAACCCCCAAACGAGATATTTTTTTTTCAATTTTGTTGTCTTTTAAATTTCCAATGGTCTTTAAAAAATCTTCCCCCTATTCCTACTTTAAAAATGATACTAATAGTTTTTACAGTTTTTTAAAATTTATCTTTATTGTTCAGATTATTACAGTTGTTCCTTTTTTTCCCCCCATAGCTCCCCTCCTCCCATTTTCTACCCCAACTTCTGTCCTTGCCCCCCCACTGTCCTCATCCATAGGTGTACAATTATTGTCCAGTCTCTTCACGCATCCCCAACACCCTTAACCCCCCAAAATTGTCCGTCCACTCCATTCTATGCCTCTGATTCTATTCTATTCACCAGTTTATTCTGTTCATCAGATTTTTTGTTCACTTGATTCTTAGATTCACTCGTTGATATATATTTGTTGTTCATAATTTTTACTTTCCTTTTTCTTCTTCCTCATTCTCAAAGGATACCTTTCAGCATTTCATATAATACTGGTTGGGTGGTGATGAACTCTTTTAGCTTTTCCTTGTCTGTGAAGCTCTTTATCCGACCCTCAATTCTGAATGATAGCTTTGCTGGGTAAAGTAATTTTGGCTGTAGGTTCTTGCTATTCATCAC
>PVJC01012897.1:9619-39036 GCA_004026665.1 Murina feae
TGAGGGTGAGCGGGTCCTGGGAGCGGGAGGCGCTGGGCAGCGGGGGCAGCGAGGCCCGGGCAGCCTCCAAGGGGTCACTTAGCCTGGAAGGGGTCACTTACCCGCGAGGACAGCCTCCAAGGGATCACTTAGGGGACAGCCTGGAAGGGGTCACTTACCTGGGGGGACAGCCTGGAAGGGGTCACTTACCTGGGGGGACAGCCTGGAAGGGGTCACTTACCTGGGGGGACAGCCTGGAAGGGGTCACTTACCTGCGGGGACAGCCTGGAAGGGGTCACTTACCTGCGGGGACAGCCTCCAAGGGGTCACTTACCTGGGGGGACAGCCTGGAAGGGGTTACCTGCCTCCACTGGACGGCTGGCACATGCCTGGTCCCCTCCTGTGAAGTGGGAGGTCTCAGGACCCCTTTCCTGCCCCTTTCTTGCGAGGAGCCTTCGGGAAAGGCTTCAAGGCTCCTGTTCGAAACACCCATGCACCCTCACCTCCATTCGCCGGGTAGCCTTTTGCTGTATTTTCCTCCTTTTTTCTGAATTATTGAAGAATTCATGGCTATGGCATTTAATACTTTAGCATGCATCTCCCAACCACAAGGGCGTCCTCTGACATCATCTCGGTGATCACTCTCAGGATGATTAATGTTGATAAGGTTTATAATATTATTATTGGATGATGTTCGGTCCGCAGTCACACTTCCCGGGTGTCCTGCAGTGGCGTGTTCCTTCCTGCAGGGACCAGCCCTCTGTTCAGTAGCCCTGCCTCTGGTCTTTCTTGAAGCCGCTGATCTGGAAGAGTCCATCCGTGGCGGAGGGGTGGTGGGAGGTGAACCCTAGGACACCAGGAGCCGCCTTTTGCTTTCTGTGTTCTCAGCCCCTGGTGCCCAGCCTGCTGTCAATACACAACAAGTGCACACGGATGAGATGAGTAAGGCTGCCCAGAGGGGCTGAGAAAATGGCTTTTACTAAGTAAATTTGCCGGGGCGACGTTGGTTAATAAAATTACATAGGTCTCAAGTGTAGAATTCGTGTTATGTGCCCCCCCCCCAACATCAAACCTCCTGTCACCTCCCCCCACCCCATTTTCCTGAGCTGAGAAATGTGAGCCTCCTCCTCGGGGCAGTGGTGAGCAGGTTGAGGACCCTTCCTTCGAGCAGAGCAGCCGTCTTGGCGCAGTGGACAGAACTGTGGGGTCTGCCCGAGGCGCTTAGAGGGCAGTGATTGAGCCCCCAGCGTCTGTGGCATTGAAAGGGCTCAGCCCAGCCCAGGAGGAGGGTCCACACCTGCCCCATTTTCTCACCCCTGACCCCACCCACATGGACTTTTAAAAGGTGACCTGGGAGGTCCTGTGGTCCTTCCAGGGTGATGGCCCTGTGTCTCCTCGGACCAAAGCCTCCGTTGACCTCGCCTTTGAAGTCCAAAACTAAGGCAGGTCGGCGCTTTCCCTGCCTGTCCTTTACCCGGGGTCCTGGGCTCATGTTCTTTTTATTTTCATTTCATTTTATTTATTTATTATTTATTTTCTTGATTTCAGAGAGGAAGGGAGAGAGAGAGAAACATCAATGATGAGAGAGAATCATTGATCGGCTGCCTCCTGCACACCCCACACCAGGGATCAAGCCCGCAAAGCTAGGCCTGTGCCCTTGACTGGGATCGAACCTGGGACTCTTACTCCACAGGCCGACAGTCTATCCACCGAGCCAGACCAGATAGGGCTGGACTCGCGTTCTTCCGTTCCTCCTCGTCTTGCCTCTGCTGTGAACACTTGGCTGTTGGGTCCAGCCGTCACCGTGTCCTGCTTAGCTCTGTCTCCAGCACAGAGACGGAGCGTACACATTTGTTGACAGGCGATGAGACCTTGGCTTGGCTTGTTTTGGTTCTCTGCCCCTCTGCCTGAGAAGAGAGAGGTTTTCCGTTACCCAAAAGGGCTGCTGAGGAGCTGTGAGGGTCCTGCCGAGGTGGGCTAGCAAACCGACACTCAGAGGAGGGTCAGTGCCCTCCCGCATCTTTCCGGTGTTTTCCTCCTCATTCATCTCTCGTCGCATGCAGGAGTGGGTGCAGGAACTTGCAGCAGAGGGATGGGGGCCTCTTGCATTTACTTGGTTCACCCCCATCCCGGCAGGAAACCCCAAGCGCCAGCACATGCCTCGTTCCCACTGAGTGTGGGTGAGTCAAGTCACGCAGGTCCAGGTCCGTTGCAGGTGCCATCTGACCGCTCTCCCCGCTGACCTGCCATCTGATTCCTTGTCTTTACTTGACCTAAATCATAGCCATTAACCAGGAGGTACTGTTTCTCGAGTCGCACTCCAGAGGCCCTCGTTCATTTATCAGCACGCTCGCTCGGAAGTCACTGAGCCGCTGCGGACGTGCTGCGGGAGTCGGGCTGAGCAGGCCCTCACCTTGGTCTTCACTTTTTAAGTCGGGAAAAGGTCTTGTTTGCAGCCTCCCCACGAGGTGTTTTGGTTTTTCCTTCAGAGGCTGAAGGCAGCAGTGCACTACACCGTGGGCTGTCTGTGCAAGGAGGTTGCCTCGGACAAGGAGGTGCAGCTCAGCAAACAGACCATCGCAGCGATCTCGGAGGTGACCTTCCGACAGTGCGGTATGACGCCCTGGCCTGCGGCATCTGTATGGGAGCCCCAGGGTGGTTTGCCTGGGAGAAAGGGGGGGGCGGTGCCGATAGCACATCGTCACTGACTCTGTTCTTGACACAGTTCTTTTCCTGGCTGTCAGAGTCAGATAGTTTATGGAGGAACTATTTTTTCCTATTACACTAACACTGGGGCATTAGCACCTTTATTTTATTGTGTTTTAAACTGCCTGGTACATTAGACATTAAATTTTTTTTAGACATTAAATTTTTTATTTCCTTGCTTTATAACATTTTTATATCGCCCATAGTTTATTTGACAGGTGAACTTGTGGCATTGGTATTTGCTTGACTTCATAGGAAATTAATGTCCTCCAAGCCCTGACTTGTAGCAAAATGTAAAGTTAAGGGGTAGTTTCTAGGAATGGAGGGTGTAGCCACAGTTACCAGAGAGCTTGTAATAAAGGGTCAAGGTGCCAGAAGGACAAGGCAGTCCTAAGGAGTCCAGTGGCTGATGGCGCCTGTGCAGGGGGGCTGCTGGGTGACCCCGCTCCCCTTGGAGAGGGGTTGTTGACTCAGTTACTGCGCTTCCTGCAGAAACCGAGAGAGATTTCACTTTCTCTCCTGAAAGGAGGCTGAGATAAGGGTAGCTGAAGCACATCTCTTTTTCTCTTTCAGAAAGTTTTGCCAAAGACCTTGAGGTGTTTGCAAGGTGGGTACAGAGCTTGATTACCTGCTGCGCTGCTGTGTGGGTCCCATTGATGCTCTCCAGCTGGCGGTGTGTCTCGGGAGAGGTTTTTTTGCTGGTTTTTTGCATTTTGCGGAGGCTCATCTCTAATCAGGATTCCACAGGAACATAGCATCTGCTTTAATCACGTCCATTCAGGCTTGATTTTGCATTTTTTGGAAATTTTCCGAGTGTTTTTTTTTTACCAGTTCTAGGTTAAAAGGCATGAGTGATGTCTCCGGGACTCTGCGTGCGCAGGGCTTTCAAGGCCGTTTCTGCAGGAGGGTGTGTTGGGCGGGTCTGGTCCCGCGGTGATTGCGGGCAGGTGGCCGGGTGGCAACAGCGCGCGTGCCTTCCGTGCCTTCCGTGCCTTCCGTGCGTTCCGAGCGAGCTGTACACACCTTGAAAAGAGGATGACGTGCTTTCCGCTGGTAAAGCTTTAGCTTTTATAGGTGATTTATGCTCATCTCTTCAATTAGGACCTCAAGTAATTGAAAACAATTGCGACGAATTGCTTTTATGAAGCAATTTGAGTGACTAAGGCCTGAGAGGGCCAAAGCATTCTAATTTGCTGTCACTTCTGAGTTGGTGCCAGCCCCCCACCCCCATACTTTTCACCTTGCTTCTCGGGTGGACATTGTGAATGAATTAAAGCACAGGTTCTCGGCAGGCTCTCAGTCTCTCCTGTTCCTGTGTCTATGAGTCCCTGAAAACTGCTGAGCATCTTCAGCTCGGCCAGCAGGGCTAAGATGATATTAGGGGATACTGATAGCTCACGTGGTTTATTCATCGGTAGTGCAGGCCGTCGCCCGTATATGTGACCCATTGTCCCCAACCCCTGTGTCTACTGGGAAATACACTTACCACCATTACTTGCCATTTCTTTTCTCTCTTAAAAAAATGTTTTAAATAAAACTCTCTTTATTTGAAAGGGAGACATGAAAGTCCAAGTGAGGCAGATTTGATTTGACCGTGAAGCTCCGTGAGTAGGAACAGGTTCCTCACTGCAGCACGCTGCCCTCTGGACAGCAGGATTGCTGGGGTGCAGGACTGGCCAGAGGTGAGGGTGCCCGCCACTGGTGTGCCCCAAGTTGTGACTTCCCCCCCCATTTCTGTGTTAGCTGTGCGACAAAGCCATGTTTATGCAAAAATATCAGAAATAAAAACGAAGTTAGAAATATTTAGCATTGTAGTCACTGAGCGTTCAGTTCCTCTGCTTTTATAATCACATTAAAAGGTTAATTTCTTTGCCTGGTCCTGGAGGAAAGTGGTGTGTGTGTGTCGTCCAGACTGGAAGCTCCACAAGGAAGGCCATCATTTGCTAAATGAAGGAGTCTGTGTCCGGTGTCAGCTGCTGCTGTCCAGGTGACACCAGCTGAGGCTGCGCTGACTTCAAGAAGCCACAGCTTCTGCCGTGTCCACGTGTGTCCACATGTGCACTCACTGCCCCCTCAGACTTCCTCCCAGCACCCCGAGTGGATGCAAATGTTCTTTGAAATTCAGCCTTTGTCTTAATTTTATGTTGGTTTTCATAATATTCCTGTTTGTTCTCATATTTTAAAAAATCCCGTTTTAAAGGTCATCACTGAATAAAATGGATATTCTCAGAGGTCAGCTTTGTTTGTCCTGTGGCTTTGAGTTTTCCCCTCACCCAGGCTGTACTTCTGGAACTGTGGTTACTCTGAGAAGTCTGAAATATGTGCTGCTTAGGCTTCTCATAGTAATCAGAGTTCTGCAAGTATTCAGTAATCTTTGTAGGCTGGCTGGGAACCTAACCATTGTTTATGTGAGAAAATACATTTAAATTCTAAATAGTCAATTCACCTATAAACTTTGGAAAATCATCTCAATTTATTAATTTCTTTATTTAGCTTTGAAATCTTTAGTCGCCTAGTATTGTTAATGTGTTAAAGATGAAATGTTTTGAAGAAGATATTCTATAGTAAGTAAATTCTAGGGACATTCTCTATAATAAAAGGCTAAAATGCAAGTTGTCCCCTTAGGAGTTCGACCAACCAGGAATTCAACCACTTGCTATGATGTTCACTGACCGCCAGGGGGTAGCATTGAACGAAGGAAGGCCCAGCCGGCAACTAGGGGCAGGAAGGCCCCAATCAGCCCTGATCGCCAGCCAGGCCTAAGGACCCTACCTGTGCATGAATTTTGTGTACCGGGCCTCTAGTGTTGGTAATCTTTAAAAGCTATAGTCTTATAGGAAAAATGGCTTTGTTCTTTTCCCTAGAAGTTTTGTGGAATCAGGAGTTTGAATTAGGAGTCTCTGGTGTATAGTGACTGGCATAGAACATACCCGCCCTTCCATGCAGGAAAGTACCAGAACGCCACACGCGGCAGAGACCTTAGGTGAGCTGAGTGGTGGAGGGACTTGGTTCCCTAAACCGTTCCTTGAGAAGAGATGAGCTGACCTTACTCTGCAACTAGTTCAGTGTGCTGCTTCCTTTTCCTGCACTTCACCAGGAATGAAACCCTCACAGAGCAGCCTGACGGCGTGATTGAGGCGAGGCCACACGTGCCCATGGCACTTAGCATCCTCCACCAGGACATCAGCCGAGCGGCCTCACGTTGTAGCTGCTGCCGAGTCACCTGGCTGACTTCCCTCT
Source organism: Murina feae (assembly GCA_004026665.1). NCBI lineage: Eukaryota > Metazoa > Chordata > Mammalia > Chiroptera > Vespertilionidae > Murina > Murina feae. The sequence goes on from PVJC01012897.1 coordinate 15,545, forward strand.
CTCTGTCGTGGTCCTTGCCAGTAGCTCATTGGAAATTATCTCCTGAAATGGACATTATAAGATGACAACGTAGTGTTTGCACATTTAGCAGGATGGGAAGGAATAATTTGACCAAGTTATGGAGTATAATTTCTGTGTGACTTTATCTTTAATTCAACAGATAGTTAGTGTTGACTACATGTGCTGGCCACTTATGAGTACAAAGATTCCAATCTGCTCCTATGTACAAAGTTCCTATTTATTTTTGAAAGAAGTTAGAAATGGCAAGAAAGGATGTAGAGTTTTAAGTTATTGAATAGAGTTTATCTAATTACCTTAAAAAATTTTATTAATTTATTGATTTTAGACAGAAAGAGAGGGAGAAGAAAGGGAGTGAGGGAAGGAAACATCTACTTGTTCCACTGGTTTATTCTTTGGTTGCTTGTATGTGCCCTCACCCAGGATTGAACCCTGAACCTTGGCATATCAGGATGATGCTCTAACCTACTGAGTGACCTGGCCAGGGCTCAGATTACCTTTCCAAGCAAAGACAGGGGACTGGATTGAGAATTTGATTCCAAGTTATAAGCCAGAAACAGACTCCGGTTTAAAGGATGTTCTCTGTTGTAACTGGGCTCTTGCCGAGGGAGCACATTGCCTCCTTGAGGGGAGGTGGGAGGTTGGGAGACGTCTGCCCAAGCTTTTTGCTGTCAGTTAGTCCTGGGAGAAGAGCTTCAGGATCTGGATCTGAGAGAAGCCGTGCCTCACGGAAGTTCTCTTTATTCTTCTATTTAACGTCTCTTAAGCAGAGGCGATCTTTGTGTTGTGAGACTGCCGTTTCCCCTTCACGAGGTGCACAGTGACCTTGCTTTTTCTGTGGTATTTGCTGTGACCATGGTGACCAGGTGTCCCCTGGGAAGGGTGATGCCTCGGGCTCCTTGCCTGCTTGTATTCCTCAGGCAACCGTGGCCCGCAGGGGAGGTGGGCACCTGGGCTCGGCTTTCTCTTGGTCTCCCTGTCTAATTGGTGTCTTGGCTAGTCACTTCATGCACTTTTGTGTCTCTGTTGCTTCATGACCTCAGTCTGAAAAGATGGGCTGCTGGGAGATCCTTGCTAGCCTGAAGTCTGACCGTGAACTTTTGTGTTTCATCAAAACTTTAAATAATACCAAACATTTTGGTGAATTGTTTCTGCCCTTTCTACAGACACGCGAGGAGAAGCACAATTAACACGGAAGATGTGAAGCTCTTAGCCAGGAGGAGTAATTCACTGGTGAGAGATGAATTTCTTCCCTCACTCCCCTTTCCCATCAGAATACATTATTCCCAATTAATCACTTGCAGCCATGAAGTGATTCCCCAGGGCACCTTGCATTAAAAACGAGAGATGGTTGAACCGTTCAGACCTGCCGGTAATTTATTGTCTTCCTCTCATTAAGATGGATCTTGCCAAGCCAATTTGAAATTTTCTAATCAGCACTCTCTGGATTTCACAGTTTGCCTTTTCGTAATATCTCAAAACTTTGGTCCCATGTTTCATTCACAGCGTGATGTCAGAGACGGGGCACAGGCTAGAGCGAATGGGGCTCGTTTATGGTGCCCACAGTGTCCCGAGGGGCCAGGGATGGAAGGAATATCGGGATAGCCAGGATGGGCAGGAAGTAGTCTGTCTTTTCAAAGAAGTCTGGCAGTCATCTTGACCACGTCCTCGTTTACAGGGGATGCTGTGACCACCCCAGCCAGTGGCTGTGTGATGGCAGATCCAGGACACCCTGTGAGGTTCCCTCACTTAGTCTGACCCTAGCAGTTAAAACACTTCCTGTTCCTCCCTGTAATGTGAGCTCCGAGAGGGCAGGGATTTCCGCCTCTTTCTTCTCTGCTCTATCTGCTTTTCCATAATGAGGACGGGCACACAGTAGGTGCTCAATAAGTAGTTGTCGAATGAATTTCTGCAGCAATCGACAGTTTATAGGGTTTTTAAAAATTAATATTTAACATATCTAAGCCTCACAACCACCCTGTGAGGGTTTTTAGCAACACAAGTCATTAGCCCATTTTACAAGCCAGGGAACTGGAGTTGGTACTTTCCACAGTTAAATCTGAGGCGCTCTGCTTGACAGCTGAACCTTGACTTTCTAACCTGAATGTGCTGTTTCCACTGGCCTCTTTTTGGCCTTTGCCCTCCTAACATTCTTTCTCCAAAGTTTACGTCAAGGTTCAGGACGATATGACTCCCAAGTACAATAGGTAAGGGGCCTGGTGGTGCTTTGAACCATGGAAAGATGTCTCTCTCCGTGAGTTCTGAGTCGTCACCGTTACTTGGTTAGCTGCAGGGAGCAGTTTCTGTCTTTTGCAAAGGAGTGGCCAGTGCAGGTCCTCTTAAAGTATGACTGTGATTGCTTATTGTTTATGTCAGAACACGGTTTTGATTTTGGACTCTTACTTTTTTTCATCTTACAGAAGCTTATTAATGAAGACATGCAGCTAAATTTGTGCATTTGACTAAATTCTTCCTAAAGTCACTTACCTTGTATCCCTAATATGTGGTACATAGCAGTTGTTGAGCAATTTTAGTTGGATAAATTGGGGGGAGGGGTTGACCAAATTGGTGTTTTGTAAAGTATATTTGTGATTGACGTGCCTTCTGCAAACTTCAAGAGCCTAGTTACAACAGTTTTAATTCATTGATTACTCAAGGAATTCCTTCCTGTTTGGTAGCGCATGTGGGCAGCAGTGAGTTGCCTTGCAGTCCATTTGGCTACCAGAAAAAAATGTGAGGCTCTCACTCTAAGGAATGTACCCGGGCTCTTCCACCCAAATTCTCTCGGTGGGAGTGCTGGGGAGGTGGTGTAGCTTCATCCCCCGAGACTTACAAAATGGCTTTGCAACCAGATAAAAATGCAACTTAAAAAAATTTTTTTTGTAGCTAAAATACATCACAGAGAAAAGTGAAGCGATCACTCAGTGTAACGTGGAACGAAAAACAAAGAAGAAAAAGAAGTTAGAGGATGAAAACAAAGATCCGTTGGAGCCAGCAGCAGCCAGAGGGGTGGGAACTGAGAAGTAAGCTCTGTTACCGCCTGGACAAAGCAGCCCTCAGCAGGGAGAGCTGCGGAAAATGCAGATCACCACAAAAGGAACTTTGAAAGGAGAAGAGATTTAACAAAAAAACAGAGGCGAGGGGGCCTTTGTGCTGTGTTCTCCAAGTCAGTGCCTGCAGACAGTACTTCCCAAGAGGATGGGAACTCCAGCAAACACTCCCACCTTACTGAGCACAAGAGAAAGTTCGAGTTTCAGTGTGTATATTGGAAGTGATATCTATTGCAATTAATAAAATTGTGTTGGCAGTTAAATATGGTTGATTTTTTTCAAGCAAAAATCATAGTTATTTCTTGTTTTACATATTTTTTCAGGCTGACAGTCCCTGAAAATGAATAAAGCTCTATTTATTTAGTTCTTTTGATTACCAGTGTTTTAAACCCATGTCACATGATCACAAGGTAAAAGGTTTAGAAATGTTCCTTTTTACCTTTTAAATGAAGCACAGTTTTTGTGCTTTTCCTCGGGCTGTTTTGTAGTTAAACTGCGGTTCTGCTGGGGAGAAGTTTTGCTTGAGGAAAACCTGGTCTGTGACTCCAGACACTCAGTGTGTTGTCCTCTGTCTCATCTGTGAGGGGAGCTTCCAGGAGCCCCAGTTCTGTCTCCCTTTGGGGGTTGCTTAGAGGTCCAGGCCTCGCCCTTCCCTGTAGGGGCAGCAGGGTGACGAGAAGGTTCTGGCATTGACAGAGCCCTTCCTGTGTGCCAGGCCCTGCTCCCATTCTCACTGGATCTTCACAGCTTGTTCGGGTACATCTGCTTGTTCCCGTTTACTGATGAGCAAGCTGAAGCGTGGAGAGGTCAACCATCTATTGACCAGTGAGACTGTGTACATTTGGGGTGCTGATTTGAGGGAGCAAGAGAACAAAAGGATGCATTTTGGACAGGATTTTTACCATCGATGCCCAATTATGGTTAGCAAACGACGCCCCAGAGTCCAACAGTCAAACAGATGCTCAGCTGGGATCATAGTCAAGCACTGAATTCAAACTTTGGTTTTGGCTTCTGCAAATAGCTCATCTCAGACGTTCATGCTGACACCTGTGTGTCACATCAGCGACGGGAAGGGAAATCAAGCCTTCCGTCTTCACAGGACGTTCCAGCCAGAGGTCTGTACGTTAGTTTCATTTTCAGATGAACTCTCAGAACTCCTCACTAGGGAGAAGCCTGAGACTACATGGGAGGGGCTTTCCGGAGGTTGACAGCCCAGATCTGTACCCTGCTTCTCCCATTCTAGGGGCCGTATAGCTTTCTGAAACCTTGTGTTCTTACTAGTAATGGTGACCAGGGTTAAAAATCCCTGGCAGTGAGGTCTGGGTGACAGGAAGAGGGAATGGGAAAGGCGGCACCACCTCATACACAGTGACGTCCAGGGAGAGTTCATCGGGACGTGCTGTTCCCCCTGCTGAGCTGTGGCGTCCAGAGAGAACCCTTAGGGTCACTTAGTTCATCTTGCCACCAACGGCGACCCCTTCCACACACACCATTCCTGGGGTGTGGCTCCCCAGGCTCTGCTGAACTCCAGGGACAAGAGCCCTCTCTTATTGGACCTAATTCCAAGGTTATTTCGTTGACAGAGAAAAACTCTTCCACCTCCTAACTTCTCTCTGGGTCCTGTTCTGCCCCTTAGGATGAGCAGCCTTTGTTTTTCCTTTTGATCAAAGTTCCCATTGTATGTCTCTTCAGAAACACACATTCTTGCATCCAACATTGGATGATCAGCTGCCAAAGGCAGACTCGGCGTTGAACGTGACCGCTGGTGCTTGTGTGGCCTGGCGTGGAGGCGCCCTGCGAAGGCTTGTGCCCTGGAGTCCAGGATGTGCTCGTGGGATGAGTTGGAGCTCTTGCTTCCGTTACTTGGTTCCAACCAGGGGTTTCCGCGTTCATAGTGAGGAAAAGCCAGGAGGTGGCACAGAGGACATCCCAGTCTGCACTTAGCGGTGGCACCGTCCTCAGGAGGAGAGTGCGCCCGCCCAGGAGCCGGTCAAGTGCAGGTCAGTCAGTAAAAAATGTCTTACACCTCACACACGAAGTAGTATATTTCATCTTGCTCTTCATGATGCACTCTAATTTCTGTTCATTCAAAAAAAGTGCTAGTTTACAACCCACTAGAGTAGCGGTTCTCCACCTGGGGGTCACGACCCCTTTGGAGGTCGAACGACCCTTTCACAGGGGTCGCCTGAGACCATCCTGCATATCAGATATTTACATTATGATTCATAACAGTAGCAACATTAGATATGAAGCAGCAACAATAATAATTTTATGGTTGGGGATCATCACAACACGAGGATCTATTAAAGGAACTGCATTAGGAAGGTTGAGAACCTCTGCTGTGGGTGGTCAGTAGCCGTCCGGCAAACACTGGACTTGAGCCTGGCTACTCCGGTGTCAGCATCACCCAGTGGGACCTTAGCCCCCCCTTGCACAACGTGAGAACCTGCTTTCTCATCTGAACTTCATTTAGGCGGTTTGGGTCCACATCACAGGTCGAGAAGGCCCGGGCAGGAGGACAGCGTCCAGCCTGCCGGCTGGGGAACCACCACCCGGTTGTCCTTGCCGGTGATTTGGCGAAACCAGGCGATGCTGCTCTAAGTGGCTCCTGAGCCCTCGTGTCTCCTTGTTTCTTCTGCCCGTAGCAGATTCAGCCCTTGTCTTCTATGGGCAGAATTGCAGGTTGTCAGCTCCTCACCCAAGGCTAAATTTATACTATGTTGAATTCCTCGGTTTTGTCCGCGCAGCCTCCTGCTTGCTGTGGGCATGATTAGGAGGACGTGGGACTTCTTTAGAAGCAAGTGCACATGAATCGCAAAGGAAGAGCATATCTGCACTAAACCCAGCAAAGACCGCGTCTTTAGTGAAGGGTTCAGTCCCACCCAGAAGCGCCTTTGTGGGCACTGATTGCTCTGGCATCTGCGTCACTGCTTGAGCGTGAGGGAGGACGGGGTGCAGGCTTTACACAGGTAAGTATACAAAACACCAGCTGCAGGTTGAGCTAAAAATATCCCCGGGCTCCAAAGAGACCCACGTCCACAAAACACCGGTGTCAGGGCTGCCAGGAGGGACGAGAAGCTGCGGAGCTGGAGAGGAGCGCCAGTCAGCCCGCAGGATGCCGCTGCCCCTCTGCCCGCTGCTGCTGCTGCTGGTGCTCTCCGCGGCCACCGCTGCCCTGCCTCTGGAGGGAGGCCTTGCGGGCCACGACAGCGACGGTGAGGTGAGTAGTCCTGACTTGGCCACATGCTAGCCCTCTTTCTGGCTGTCTTGCTGCCTGGCCTGTTTGGCCGCGCCTGTGGACTCCCCAGCATCCGCACGGCCGAGTGTGTAGGACAGGCTGCGGGGCTGAGCCTCACAGTGTTCCCTGCTGCCCTGGTGTCCTGTGATGTCACACAGACCACGGAGCCGAGGCAGCTGGGAAGTTCTGAAGCCCAGGTGGGCTTCCTCATGCTGGTGGTCTCCATCTGCTGGTCTTGGAATGCTGAGTGATTGGACCGGTCTATTGCACTGCGAGGATGGTGCTCACTGCACTATCAAGTCACCCAACATACTTCTAGGGTCTTAGTTTTACACCCGGCGCATGTTCTCCCTGGCTCAGACGAATTGACATCGTTACTTTTTCATTGTGAGAACGTGCAACTTCGTGGGGTGATTTATTTTTCTCCATTTTGAAGAAGTTCCAAGGAGAGTACATAAAGTTGACCATTAAAAATGGATTTTTCTCTGAAATTACCAGATGAGTCTCACACAAGCCATTTATCATCAGATTACTCCTGGAAGCTTTCGAAGGAGTTTGAAAGAACAGGATATAACATTTCAATCTGATCTGTCTTGAAGAGCAGTTTGTGGACAGCCAGGAGGAAGGCCAGAGAGGGAACGCCTGCTCATCTAATTACCTGGTCACCTCGGGGAACTGTATTAAAGGAACTGCATTAGGAAGGTTGAGAACCTCTGCTAGTGGGTGGTCAGTCACCTATCGGGGAAAATGGCAGATCTGACCTCTTCGAATTAAGGACCCCAGCAAAGATTATGGGCAAAATCAGCTGTCTTTTTCTTTCCGTGATTGAAAATCCTCAACTTTTCCTTTTCTTTAATTAGAGTAATGCTGTTAAGGTGTCTGCTTAACTCCCTCTCCCTTTGAATGGATATGTGATTTATTCTGGAGCAATTTTATTTTTTTTGAAGGAAGGAAGGATGAGGCTATTTATCTTCAATTGCTGGCTGAGCCAGATGGTTGATTTTTCTTTGTCCTCTGCTTCTTTTCAAAAGCATATGCAGGAAGTGGCAGCAATGAAGAACAGCCTGTTGACTTTCCTGGCTTGGTGGTACGCGTGGGCCTCTCAGGCCAGAGCAGTGCCCTCCATAGGAGGGGCGGCCGGGGCGGTGTCCAAGCGGCAGGAAGGCCCGCCCCCCCAGCAGTCCCCGCGCCCAGATAAAGTGCCCTGCAAGAACTTCTTCTGGAAGACCTTCTCCTCCTGCAAGTAGAACTCCACTGGTTACCGTGCAAGGAAGTGCAATGATGGATCCAAATAAAATGCGCTGAGCAGCCGTGACCTTTCTTTATGCAGTTGTCTTCTTGTTTCTGTGTAATTTGAAAAGTATTTTTAGTTTAAACTCGAGTGGTACCCGATCCTGAGTGTCTTGAGTGATCTGGAACCGCAAGTGAATATTTTTGATAGGTTTTTGTGGGTTTTTGCTGTATTGTGTTCAGTGCTGCCACTGGCCGTTCCTCCACCTTCATTATCTCTTCCTTTCTTTGATTTAAAATAGCTCAAGGCTATATATTTAAGCGTTCAGAACAACATCTCATTTCAGTTTATATTCATATAAACTGCCTAATTTAAAAAATATTGCCCTCATGTTAAAAGCAAATTTTTAACACCAAAGAGCAAAATAGTTATTATTCATGATTTAGCAAAAATTTACATAGAAACAAATGCCACACTCTTAAACAGACATTATGCTGACATGTTCATAAAACTTACATTCGAACCTGCTGTTGCACACATACTGGTTTTAATTAGTTAATCATTTGTTAGAATTCTTTTCAGGGATGAGTGCTTCAGGTTTATTTCAAACCCAAAACAGCCGTGCTGCCGCCTGCCTGCAGCCTGCTGGCCTCCACTCCCAGTCCAGGGACCTGCCGTCAGGGCGCAGACCTTGTTGGGAGACAGCGCATCTATACTGGTGTGTATTGTAATTGTTACATTTCCCCGTTCCTCACCAATTTCCCACAAAGTGACCGTGAATGATGGTTCAAGGAGGGGGATTCCTTTTCTGGGATGTAACGCAGAGCGACGTTGAGCCCATGGCGACCGGGGTTTTGGTCGGCTCAAGAGAAAGTTAGGAGTAAACAAGTTGCTCAGTTTCAAAACCCTCATCAGATTTTTAATTCTTCCCCTACGGCCCTGAAATCCTTGCTTGATTATACATGTTTATAACCCTTGAGTCATAGATTCTAAAGAAAGCTTCCAGGATGAGGTTTTTATTTTATTGATTGATTGATCGATTTTATTGATGTTTTCCAGAGAGGGATAGAGAGTTAGAAACATCAATCAGCTGCCTCCTGCATGCCCCCCCCCCAACTGGGGATGTGCCCGCAACCAAAGTACCGCTCAGAGGCTCATCCCTGGGGCGAGGGCACGCTTCTGAGAGGCAGGCCTAACACGGAGGAGGCTGCGAGGCCTGGCTGGAGGACACGCGCTCTCCCTCTTCTCCGACACCAGGGAGCGTCGTGGCGTCTGACTGCTGACCGTTCCGTTCTGTTTTCCGCAGAGCTGAGCTCATATTCATAATTACTCGCTGAGTAAAAGTATAATGTGGTAGAAGAGCCTTAATGGCATCCACATTTCCAAACACAGCAGCTTTCGGAGACAGTAATTGGGTCAGCACACTGGTGACGACGTCTGCCTGAAAGACCAGCTAACCTTCAGAACTTTGTCTTGGAAGATTTTCCCAGAAGAAAACCACGGCCATTGTTTTCCGTTTCAATTGAGGTCATACACACACAGTCCTTAAGATTGGGATTTTAACTTTGGACTAAATGATACCTGAAGGATAATGAGGCTAAACTAATGAGACTGCCAGGCACTCACTCCATCAAGCCCTAGCCTACCTTAGTTCAGGGGATTAATAACATGTGCACTGGCACCCACTGCGTGTTAGACTAGATTAATATGCTCATGATTAATAAAGCCGGTGAAATGGGTAATTAGGGTAATTTCCTACCTGACCGTCAGGTTTCTGGTAGACTTTTCTTACAGTCCACCTTTCTGCAGTTCAGGATAGTCAGAGGTGTAGATGCGGGACATCCGCGCCTGGACAGCTTCTAATTCGTTCTCTTGCCTTTATTTCCAGCATTCATCACGAGAATAGACCCCTAACTGCTGAGGGAGAATTGCGACATAAGCACTCGACAGAAATCCCTTCCCACTATTCACATTTCAGGGCTGACAGCAAACCTTCCCAGGCTTTCGGAAACTCAGGCCAGTAAGCTCATGGGAGATACTTAGCTCGATTTAACAGCACCTGCTGAAGGGTTAACTCACATCTTAACTGTGGTAGTTTTTTCAATGGAGATATAGATTCCATGTTAAACAAATCAGAAGAGGGAAAGTCATATAGGTGTAAAAAGAAGGAAGTTTTCTGTTTCTAGACTAGAAGAGGCATAGGACAGCTGAGCAACCCACTATTTTGTTTCTCAGAACCCTAATGAAAACACTGATTTACCCTTTCCCTTTATAACTAAGTAGTTAAGTGGTCAAGAATACATATGTTTTATTAAAATAATTACAAGCTGGAGAAACGCTAGAATTTTTTTGGTTAAAGTTCTTGTAACAGGATATTAGAAAATATTAAAGAAAACCCAGTCAGTATCTATGCCTTAACCTGTTGGTTTACTTCCTTGTAATTGCACAAATGTTATGTGATTTAATTCAAGCAAACACCCAACTTTAAGGTTCTGCAATCTGAAAACCCAGTGCGCCTCCTGGGGAGGCTTCCGCACAGGACAGAAGACCCACCGTCAGCCGTGTAGGGGACTCAGGCAATGGCTAGGTGTCCAGACTAGATCATTTTCAAGGTTCTTAAAAACCTCAAGTAACGAAACAACGTAAACTGATGGAACTAAAACAGAGCCAGAGACATGGAAGCATGGAACAGACCATCCAACCTCAGAGGGAAGGCAGGGTGGGGCGGGGGGGGGGGTGAGAGATCAACCAGGGGACTTGCATGCACGCATATAAGCAGAATCCACGGACACAAGAGTGTGTGTGTGTGTGTGGGGGCATGCTGTGCGAGTGGGAACAACTGGGGAAGATCAAGGGGAAAGGAGGCACATGTAGTACTTCAAACAAGAAGAATTTTAAAAAACACCCTCGAGTAAGAAGAGACACAACCAAAATAATTTTTTTTAATATATATATTTTTTATTGATTTTTTTAGAGAGAGAAAGGGAGAAAGACGGAGAGTCAGAAACATGGATGAGAGAGAAACATCGGTCAGCTGCCTCCTGCATACCCCCCACTGGCGATGTGCCCGCAACCAAGGTCCATGCCCTTGACCGGAATCGAACCTGGGACCCTTCAGTCCGCAGGCCGACGCTCTATCCACTGAGCCACACCGGTCAGGGCACAACCAAAATAATTTAAGGCAAAAGACTACAAATTAAATGTTGAAAAACTCTGAAGGCAAAAAAAGAAAAACTAAACAGCTAAATAATCTAGTTAGCAAAGACATTAATAATTCTTGTATTAATGCAGGGTTTTTTTTGTGTGTGTGTTTGTGTGTGTGTGTATGTGTGTGTGTGTTTTGTTCAGACAACTATTTTACTCCTTTCTGGAAAATGAAAAATCCATTAGTTTTTTTCCTTTTGATTTTACCCAGAAATTAAAGGTTGGTAAGTGGTAATTAGCACAGCTCTTGTCAAAGCCAATTGCCTAATGGGGACTGACACTTGACTTGAGCTGAAAGAACGGAATATGGCTGATGGAGAGTTCATTAGTCCCAGCTGCTTTCCTTGACATTCTTTTCTCCTGCCGTAGGAACAGGCTTGCCCTGCTCTCCCTCCTGTTTTTCCCCTCCCTCCTATGTTCAGACATTTTTTGAAGGCCTGGAGACACAGTGGTGGAGGGAAGGTACATGGTGACCAGGGGCAGTGCAATGTGTTTGCAACTGCTCTCACTACACATTTGGGCCGGAGTTTGCAGCCTAAGGCCCTTTCCCTAGAGACCCATAGCGGGGCACCTCCTAAGCCTGTCAGTGCTCCACCTGCCATCTCTGTGCCTGGGGAAATGAAAGGGAGCCACTCTAGTCCACAGGTAGATACTGTGCACGTCCTCACACATCATTTACCCCTTCCGGTCTTGGGGCCTTATACTAACCTTACATTTTCGGCAGCTAAGGTCCCCAAAGGTTAGACTCAACACGGGTTTGTCTCCTGCCAAACCCACAGCGCCTTTTCCTTTATCCTGTGCAGCTGAGATGCTTGGTGACTTGGTTACAAGTACAGAATTCCAACAGCCAGTCAAACAACGCTCCTCTGTGTACTTGACAAAAATCAGATGTTGATGGAGCTGGTGAGGGGAGAGCATTCTTCAGCTTCTTCCACTACTATTGTGCGCGCTACGCGGCTGATTCACTTCTCATACCCGCCGTCACAACGGCTACAGTTAGGAACCTTTTGGCAATTACGCCGTAGACATTTTAGGCCTTTTCCAACTTACATTAGGAGAGCAAAGTCAGTGACCTGGATGTGGAACTGAAGAGTGAGTGGACCTACAAGAAAATACAAGTGGAAAGAGCAGGGGAATTACAACCCGAGGACCTGCCTTTGAACGCTCGCCCCCCAACGGTGACATGAGGCCAGCCAACCTCTCTGAGACAGCTCTGCTTGTGTATAAAAGGAGAGGCGCCGAGCCACTCCTCGCTCAGCGCACCCAGTTTTATGAGGCCCCCATGTGGCAGGTGGAAAATGTGTGGGAAGCTTTTATCTCAGTCCCTGAAGGTTGCTACTGGCATTGAGTGGACAGGAGGGGAATGGGAGGTGGGGGCAGGAGGGGCGGGCAGGAAGTGGGTCTTCCAGCAAAGTTATAGGACAATTCTACACAATGGAGAATTGCCCCACACCCCATGTGACTTTTGGTCACCATGCTGGGCACTCGTCTGGATGAAAACCTAAATTACCCTAGCCTGAAACAGAATTTCCCCCAGTTTTGCTGTTCCTGGGATTTTTCAAGAATGCAGCTACCTTGTAAAAGAAAAGTACAGGTGTCATTTGTTCAGAAGGTCACTGACAGGGGAGATCCCGTTACGAAGGGCCACGCTGTTTGTGGTATTTGAGCTGACAATCACCACACACCCATGTCTGGCTGCCTGTCAAGTTCATGGTAATTCAGTGTCTACCTCTTACAGTGTCATTGTGCCGCCGGAATAGTCATGCCAGACAGAGACACACTGAGATACATGCCATTTTATTGGAAATTTCCCTTCTGTTTCTTCTGAAATATTACATGTGGGGTATTATGTCAGCGCTTTTGAAAGTATACATGTAGGCAGGTGATTAGCCCTGACTTTCGTTTAAGGCTATTTACGGAGGCAGGACAAAATGTGCTGCCAAAAAGGCGATGGGGCTGAGAAGTGAGAACCCAGGGTGTGAGGCGTTAGGGGAAGGATGCTGAGTGCAGCGGAGCCCTCCTTGAAGATCACAGAAGGTGTTCTGCGTGTTTTCTGCACCCACCCTGCCCCCGGGACTTCCTGTTGTAGTTCTTCATTGAATAATTTGCCTAAAACCATAATTAGCCAATGTATCTCGTAATAGCATTCTATTTTCCTCTAAGCACGCTTAAAGATAATTAAGTCCCTGATAACCCGGTACCTTTTCCCTGCAAGGAGAGGCACAAAACCTGAAGAAAAAGAAGAATGTAAACCAGAGTCTCTGCTTTGCACCCAGAGACTCAGTCATGTCGCAGGAGATGGACTTAATGACCTCTGGCCGCCCCGCTGATAAAACATATTAGAGAACGGAGAAGGGCTTCGGATACAGTCCAAAATACTGAATTGGATATTAGAAATTGTGAGACTCTCCGTGTCCCTAAGGCCTGCAAACTTAATATGTGCCTTTGAACAGACAAGTTAATTAATTTGGGAAATAAGTTTGTGGCCATAATCAACACTACTGCGCCACCTTCTTTACCATTATTTGTTTAAATTCTGCATTTCTATCTTTAGAACAGGAGAGTGAGTCTGAAATATGACAATCAAAAAAACAAAACAAAACACAAGTATGACCATTTCTTCTCACTGCCCTTCGCCATTTAAAACAGGACACAAGAACATGTGGAACCGGTGGGTATCCTGGTGTAGATGCATCACTCCAAATGGGCAGGAGGGCAGATGCTGAGATCTGGGGCAGTCTTCCAGCCTCTCACAGGAGATTGCGCTCCAAGGCAGGGGGCAGAGTAGGACACAGGAAGCTGAAAGGGCTGAAGGGATTTACCGAGGTCACACGGCCCTCTTGGGCGCATCTGCAGCTACAGCTGTGCGGGGTCTTGTCTGGTGCGTTTCGGAGTCTGCCGCTCTCTGGGCAGGGAGTCCCTCCGCGCTGAAATGCTCCTGAGAGAGTGTAAACTCTGTACCTGCTGGAGGCGCAGGCTCAGCTCCTGCTCACAGGCCTGCTGAACAATTTCCGTCTTCTTTACGTCCCAGTGCAGAGCAGCAGCCAGGGCCTTGGGGTCTTCCTTGGTGACCAGCTGCGGCGAGAATAAGAGCCACTGAGAGCCACGACCTCTGCCCCCCTCCTGCTGCTCCTACGGCTTCTCAGGGGAGTGCAGTTGGGCGATCGATTCGGGTTGGCTATGTCCCTGCAGAAATGCCAGGTCTCCTTCGCAGGAAGCTGTCCTGGGCCTTCTCTGATCATACACCACCACCAGGAAAGGCTCTTTGGAAAGAAGTTTGCTTGGAGCAACTACAAAGCCCTCCACTTACAGGAAATGGAGCCATGTTCAAGTCAGTACAGCTTCCTTCCCTTCCAGCTACAATGCGGAGGTAGCTGGGACAAAGGTGAAAGGAAGAAGCGTCCCCCCGATGGGTTCTCTTCGTCAAGCTTCTAGTTTCCTGGTCTGAGGGCCGGCACAGGGCGGCCGCTCGAGTGTGCCTTTCCCTGTGATGGTGTATGTGCCTCGACCGCCTGCGCACCCTCTGGAACCACTGAAGGCGCAGAAGCCGTGGCGGAGGCTGAGCCTGCTGTCCCTCCCTAACGGGCTTCCTCACCTCAGTGCCAATGGATCAGAAAGTCATGTTGGATGATGTGTGGGAGCGCGTCCATTCTGTGCAAGCCATTCTGAGCTGCATTACATGCGATGTTCGCAAAGGCTCTGGCATATAATAGGCAAACTGGTGGCTAAGACTCAGGGGCTGCGGAGGTGAGAAACATCCCCCACAAGCCTCTGCAGGGCTATGCTACACCTCCAGGGGGAGCCGTTCCCTGTAGTTCAGGCTCCCAGCTTCTCGCCCACCTCCAAATCCTGGCTCGACAGACTCAGCTCTGGCGCAGGCTTCTCCTTCAGGGCCGTCAGGATCTGGCTTGAAAGGGCAACTTCGGAGGAGCGCTCACTGCTCAGACCCGTGTCCACGGCATCCCCCCCGTCACCGAAGCCAGCCTGGGACTCTGCAAAGCAGATGCGAGATGAAGATCAGCACCGTGTGTGACCACAGCCCACACACTGCCGGCCAGAGGAAGCGGGGCAAGACAGACACGTCACTGCAAGATGCCGGCGACGGTGGCTCCTCTGCTTGGGGCTACGTGGCAACTGGTTCCCTCTCCAGGGAAGGCTCTATGGCGCCCGGGTCCCGGCGTGGCCGCCCCAGCCGCTGAGTCTTACCTTGCTGCTTCGACAAGACACTGCCCTCCTTCTCCAAGGCCTGGAGGTAAAGCTCCAGGAGCTGCCTGGACTGCCGGGCTTCCTCTCTCTGGTCCAGCGCCTGCTGCAGAATGTTCTGGAGCCCCTGGACGGCGACACAGCTTTGGCCCAGCTCCTGAGCCAGGTCTGCACAGGGCACATCGATGAGCACCTAACAAACAAACGCGGGCTTAAGAAACCTACAAGTACTTTCTTTTTTTAAAAAAAGAGTAGTTTATTGTGTTTTTTTAAAAATATATATATTTTATTGACTTTTTACAAAGAGGAAGGGAGAGGGATAGAGAGTTAGAAACGTCAATGAGAGAGAAACATCAATCAGCTGCCTCCTGCACCCCCCCCCCACTGGGGATGTGCCCTCAACCAAGGTCCATGCCCTTGACCGGAATCGAACCTGGAACCTTCAGTCCGCAGGCCGACGCTCTATCCACTGAGCCAAACCGGTCAGGGCTGAACATGTGAATGTATTATTTATTCAAAATAAATATATACGCTTACAAATTAACCAAAGGTCACCTCCTTGAAGGCAGCCTTCCTTGACCGCCCAATGTAGAGTGACCCCCCGTTGTCGGCACGTCGCCCAGTACCGTCCATTTCTCGTTTTGTCTGCCTCCCTTCACCAGAATCTAAGTTCCGTTAGAACAGCGACTGTGGCTGCCTTGTTCGCTACGGGACCCCAGGACCCAGAGGCATGGCGGGCACAGGGCAGGGCTCACGAAGCAGCTTTCTGAATTCACACCATTTCACCTCAGCGTGCCTGGGGTCGTGCCGGCAGAGACGCCAGCATACTGGCTCAGTCGCAGCGATGGAGCTGGGGTTCCCACCGAGCTCTGCACCTCCACGTTCTCCAGCGGAACATCCTAGACCCCAGAGTGGACCTAATAGGTCTAGGGGGGCCCTGAGCAGCGGTATTTTAAAAAAGTTCCACAGGCGATTCTGACGCAAGGTGAGGGTTGAAAGATTCCTATTCCAGGTGAGCAAATGAGAAAATGAAGAAGAATCTTGGTTGTCATTTAAGAAATATTTAAAAACTAATGAATAAGCCCAGCCCTAGCTGGTGTGGCTCAGTGGATAGAGCGTCGGCCTGTGGACTGAAAGAGTTCAATTCTGGTCAAGGGCACATGCCTGGGTTGTGGGCTTGATTTCCAATACAGAGTGTGCAGGAGGCAGCCAATCAGTGATTCTCTCTCATCATCGATGTTTCTCTCTCTTTCTCTCTCTCTCTCTCCCTGAAATCAATAAAAATATATTTAAAGAAAGAAAGAAGTCCAGCTGGTGTGGCTCAGTGGCTGAGCATCAACCCATGAACCAAGAGGTCACCAGTTCAATTCCCAGTCAGGGCACATGCCTGGGTTGCAGGCTCCATCCGCAGTAGGGGGTGTGCAGGAGGCAGCCGATCAATGTTTCTCTCATCGCTTCCCCTCTCCCTTTCTCTCTCCTTAATAAATAGTAAAAGTATTATGGCAAGACCCATGGAAACTAAGAAACTGTTGTGGGTGGCAGAGGCTAGACGCGTGGCAGGGAGCTGTGGAGGAGGCTTACTTGGAGGTCCTCCTCTGACAGGAGAACGATGCTGGACAGATCTTCTTTCAGCTGCCTGGCCACATTCTTCCACTTCACCTCTGCCCCGCTGTCTGTTTCATCCATATCCACGGACTCCTGGGAAATCCAAGCGGTACCTCCATCTGACAGGTGGGGGAAAAGGCCAGTCACAGTCAGATGAACTGAAAGTGTTGTTTCACCTCCCCCCACAACACACACAGCCCTTCAGCATGTCTGCACATCCTTCTGACTGACCATCTATAATGATAAAAGCATAATATGCTAATTAGACCAGACAACCTTCCGGATGACCTTCCAGACCAAGCTGGGGCTGCGAGGGCCAAGGCAGAGGCAGCTGCGGTGGCAGCAGGGAGCCGAGCCCCTTTCACAAATTTTGTGCTTCGGGCCTCTAGTTTAGAATAATTTCAATGGAGAAGGAAGCACCTTTTCATAAGGTTATGGGAAAGCCAATCTCCAACTGATTTTCCTCTCCCTCCATATGAAAAACAAATTTTTTTTCGTTGATTTCAGAGAGGAAGGGAGAGGGAGAGAGAGACAGACACATCAATGAAGAGAAAGCCATTGATTGGCTGCCTCCTGCACACTCCCTACTGGGGGTCGAGCCTGAAACCCAGGCATGAGCTCTGACCGGGAGTTGAACTGGTGATCTCTTGGTCATGGGTCAACGCTCAACCACAGAGCCACACGGGCCAGGCTTCACTTCATTTCCGCATGCAACGGCTCTTTATTCCTTTATGGAAAGAAGCTACCCAGGATCCTCCCACACTTCCCTTTAGGTTAGTTTTGCGTCTCTGGGTATACGAGACGTTCATTCTCACTATGCTGTGGACTGGTCTTGCCCTGGATTGGAGAAGCTGCGGCTACTGCTGTCCCTGGGGGACAAAGGTGGCTGGGAGAGCCATTGCTGAAGGTCAGTTCCTCAACTCAGTGGCATGAGGACTTTCCTTAAGGCACTTCCTTAGCTCTGTGACCCTTGCTCATCAATGTTCGTTCCCTTTGCATCCCCGGTGATGACGGAGACAGGTAACATTTATGGAAACCTTACTGTGTGACAGGTAAGACCTAACTGCTTTCTGTCGGAGCTTCTCAACTGGTAGTGATCTTGCTCCCCAGGAGACATCTGACAATGTTTGGAGGTGTTTTTGATGGTCATAACTGGGGTGAGATGCTACTGGCATACAGCGGGCAAAGACCAGGAATGCTGCTGAACTTTCTACAATGCACAGGACAGTCCCACAACAAAGAATTCTCCAGCCCCAAACGTCAGTAGTCGTACTGAGGAACCCTGGTTTGACATGTACTGTGCCCTATTCTCCTTACAACGACCCTAGGAGACAGGTGCCATAATGATCATCTCGATTAGGTGCTGAGAAGTTAGGTAATTTGGCCAAGGTTACACGGCTGGCAAATGGCAGAGCTTGGATTCAGGCGGGGCCGCCTGACTCTTCCGGTGGCAGGCATCGCTCTGCCACGCTGCATTTTCGTGGCTGTTGGTCTGTGAGTTGCTTGAGAACTGGGCCCATCTTCACCCCCAGGCTCAGCACCGTATCTGGCATTTCTAGACCCTCAGACAAACAGTAGCCAGGAGCCTGAGCAGTGACATGAATCACGACGGATGCTGTCTTGCATAGATCATTTTGTACGTGGCCAGCATTTCTTACCCGAGTTGTTGTACGTCCACTTCTCATTACTGGCCAACGCCACAAACTTCGTATTAGAAGGCAGACACAGGAAGTAATCGTCATCATCCACTATGGTGCCGTCCTCTGCCAGGACCAAGGTGATTGGCGCCAGGGACTTATCAATGGCCAGGATGTCATAGGCTGAGAGAAAGAACACATTTGGCAATTGACAGGTATCCTTTCACTCTCAATGTGTATGCCCCTAGGGCCCAGCAGAACTCCTGGCAGGTAATGATAATGGCAATAACAACCACAACTTTAGTAGCACTAATGTAACACGTTCATGGGCCTGGTACTGTCCTAAGTGCTTGGCACATGGAGTATTTCATCTCATAACAATCCTATAAGGTAGGTACTATTGTTACTGCCATTTTACAGACATCAAACCCAAGGGCTCGGAGAAGTGAAGTAACTTGTCCAAGATCGCACATTAAGTGACAGAACCGGTGTTTACACCTGCCGAATCTGGCTCAATTCCTTGTAAACAAGCAGTCTTTCATTCATTTACTCAGTGGTCGTCTTAAATTCTTCTGTGTCGAATGTAAAAAAAAAAAGAAGTTATGTATTTTTGTTCTCTGTAGATCTTTCTTTGCAGCCTTTATCACCTATAAGAACGTATAAAGAAGCAGAAACTTGTGTCAGTAGCCTAAGATGCTAATGAGACTAGAGTAAGCAGAGAAGTAGCCAAGACTATAAATATCCTCAAGGCCATGTTGTCTCCCGCCCAAATGGAGGAGGAGCTCCAGGGAACACAGCACTTACAGGGTCTCTGCGCCAACTGCAACCCGGCAGCGAAAGGGCACTAAACTCTACCCAAATGCCAACTACTAATAAATACAGGCAAAGACATATGGCAAAAGCAAGTCACTAGAGCAGGAGAGGGCTTTGGCTGCTCCTGGGTCTCTGGAAGACTGCTGCCTGCCTTCTCTGGGGCCTTGGGACCCTGAGAGGAAGCACACACTGGGACTACATGCCTGGGGACCACTCCGGCGTTTAGCTGGTAGAATTCCTCTAAACACCTTATTTCTACGGACTAATAACGCTTGTAAGTTATTTGTGTGTATCCTCCTGGCAATCCTGGAAGCAGGGCTGGAAATACGACATCCACTGCCAACGAGAAAACGGAGGGTAGCGAGATGGTGGGTTAGTGCAAGATCAAGGAGCTAGTGCAACCTGGGGCGGGCTCGGGACTTGTCAACTCAGCACAACATGCGATGTCTGCCTGGGCCTCCGGATGGTCGGATGGTCGGCAGCAAGCAGCTCCCTCTTTATCGCACAGGTAACCTGCCAGAGCTGAGGGTGGAAACCCGCCCCGCCCCGCCATGGGCTCACCTTGGAGAGCCCGAGCGGGAAGAATGCACTAGGCTGGGACTGGTCCAAAACCTAAATGATTTTAGGCAGAGAACCTAAATCGAGTCTGTTTTAATTTGCAAAATGCTTCCCGACTTCCTTTCCACCACGGCGAGTTTCGCGCGAGAGAAGTCAAAGCGCTGGTAAACGCTTTGAAACTTGGAAATCGCTATTGTGCCCACGTGAGCCATTTCTGTCCCAAGGCTCCCTGAGCTTCAAGAATCCCAAGTCGCCTCTCTCCACCCCGCCTTGCCCCCGCCGACCTCCCCACGCGGCCCCGTCCCCTCTCTGCCCCGGCCCCCCCAAGGCCTCGGCTCGGTCCCGGTCCGTGCCTACCCTTGCTCTTCAGATCCTCGAGGCAGGAGGCCGCCACACCGTACTGTTCGCGGCTGTGGTTGCGGCGCAGCAGACACGGCTTGAGAGCCTGATTGTCGCCGGGTTCCGGACCACTGGCGCCCCAAGACACCTCCATCCTCTAAGGGAGTGGACCTGACGGACTCCGGGAAGTCGCTGAGGCTCGTTGCCGGCGTCCTCCACCCACTCCCCTGGCATGCCGGGAGATGTAGTTCTCTCTGCAGCAAATCACGCATGGGACCAAAGGGACGCCGGGAGATGTAGTTCTAATGGACGCTGATCGTGTGCGGGCCGCGGGGCATGCCGGGAGTTGTAGTGTCTGGGTGCAAAGCCGACTTGGTTACGTCGCCCAATTCGACCTAGGAAGAGTGTTTTCCTGCCTTATATTTAGTAGTAGCAAAGGCGTGTTCAAAATGAGACAAAATGAGGTCAATAGGGGTTTATTTTGCATTATGGACGATACGCATGCATACTCCCCTTGGCTTGTTAGAGCACTCCTATTTGCATGTGTACATGTATAATATGAATACTTTGAGTCTGTCATTGTCCAGTGTTAATTTGTTTTCCCGATCCAACCTGAAAAGTTCTGTAAGATGCCCCATCTTTCAGGCTGATGTGAAGGAAGTCAATTTAAAAAAATGGATGAGGCTGTTTCAGTCTTGCTGAAAAAACATAACAGAGAAGCATAAGATGATCACACATTTCCATTCAACTCCCAGCTTCAGCCGAGCAACTTGGATTGGACTCATAACAAAATGCTTAAGTAAATAGGTAAATATTACGTTCTAAATGAAATCAGAGAAGAAAGTGGAAATGTGAGCCATATCACTGATATTGTCCAGGTGCTGCTTATATTTGTCCTTGTTCTAATACTGCTATTTATGGGAGAGTCTGTGTGTTTTCCTCATGGAAACACAATCTTTAAGACTGAAATAATAAAAATTTATCAAAAACGGTTCCTCACTTAAAAAAGTCCTTTTAGCGCTGGCCAGTGTTCTCAGTGGTTAGAGCATTGGCCCATGCACCGAAGGGTCACGGGTTCGATTCCGGACAAGGGCATGCACCTGGGTTGCACATTCAATTTCTGGCCCCAGTGGAGGGTAGGGGGTGGGCATGTTGGAGGCAACCAATTGATGTGTCTCTCTCACAGTAATGTTTCTCTCTCCCCCTCCTCTCTTTCCCCCCTTTTCCTTCCTTCCTGCCTCCCTTCCACTCTCTATAAAAGATCAATAGAAAAAAAGTGAGGATAAACAACTACAACAACAAATGGGTCCTTTTATGTAAACAAGAAGTACTTATCAGCCCACATTTATTCAGGGTCAGCCTCACAGTTTGTTTATGAAAGGAAAATGAGATATTATCTAATAAGCTTAGCTATTTAAAAGTGTTTGTTATAAGGAACTGTTGATTGAGACACTTTTTAAAAATCCTCACCCGAGGATGTTTTCATTGACTTTTTTTTAGAGAGAGGAAGAGAGAAGAGAGAGGAGAAAGGAGAGAGAGAGAGAGAGAGAGAGAGAGAGAGAGAGAGAGAGAGAGGAGGAAGTTCATATCTATCATTTGCTTACCATAGGCTGCCGGACCAGGGATCGAACTTGAAACCCAGGTATGTGCCCTGACTGAATGGAACCCTCAACCTTTTAGTGCACCGGAGGACGAGGCAACACGTTTGAATACGTCACGACCGATAAAACACAGCTACATGAACTGATAATTCCAATGTATGCAACCATTTCGTGTAAATGTCACATTTACAGTCTCCTCTCCAAAAAGCCTCCTGTTGTGTTCTCCTAATAGACCTGCACAATGTCATCAGACTCCATCTCCAAGATGCTGTAATGTGTGTGTGTGTGTGTGTGTGTGTGTGTGTGTGTGTGTGTGGCCTGGACTTGAGAGCAGGGGTTGAGTTTTGGATCTTTTTATTCCTAGTGCCTGGCAAACAGTAGGCACTCAGCAAATGGTACTGAACTGACCCATTAATTTCCAAGTTTCTTCACATTCATTCATTTATTAAATACTTAGCGAGTCCTTACATGAGCACAATGTGCTGTGGGGATGGGCAGAGGTTTAATCCAGTAAGTATAACACACACCTGCGTATGTGTGCATATATGTATATATGTATGTGTGTGTGTATATATATACACACACACATACACTAGAGGCCCGGTGCACAAAAATTTGTGCACTGGGGGGGGGGAGGGTCCCCTCAGCCCACCCTGTGCCCTCTCACAGTCTGGGAACCCTTGGAGGATGACCATCAGCTGGCTTAGACCTGTCCCCCGGGCGATTGGGCCTAAGCTGGCAGTCAGACATCCCTCTGGCAGCCCGGGAGTGCTGGGGGATGTCCATTCACCAGTGGGGGGCAGGCATAAGCTGCAGTTGGACATCCTTAGCACTGCTGAGGAGGCGGGAGAGGCTCCCACCACCACTGTACTAGTAGCCATCAGCCTGGCTTGTGGCTGAGCAGCGCTCCCCCCGTGGGAGCCCACTGATCACCAGGGGCAGCTCCTGCATTGAGCATCTGCCCCGTGGTGGTCAGTGTGTGTTATAGTGACCAGTCATTCCCAGCTGTTCTGCTGTTAGGGTCAATTAGCATATTACCCTTTTATTATATAGGATATATATGAGCATGTATGTGAATATATGTGTATATATGAGTGCAAAAAGGACAGGCCTTGGATCTTTCTGGAAAGCAGAGACCTGATGAAAATTGTGCCAGGTGATTCCACGTGGGAGTTCTCCCTCTGCCCTGGTGGCCTCCATCGATAAGCTCGGTTCGGCTATTTTAGTCTGGGCGGGAGTGTGAGAGCGAGGGCGCCTGGGAGAAGCCTCGCCCCCCGGCGATCGATTAGTCAGGCCTCGGAAAGATGGCGTCCTCGGAGCAGGCAGAGCAGCCGGGCCAGGTGAGGGGCGCGGGGCGGCCCGAGCGTGGTGGCGGGGACCCCCGCTGGAGGGGGCGCTCGGCGTGCGGCTGGGAGTCGGGTGGGGACCCTGCGCTTCGGAAACCGGGGCCAGGCCTCGCTCACCCCCTCCCGCTCCTCCCCGGTCCTCGCCGCCCGGCCCCTCCCCCGTGACCGCTCTTTGACCACCGGCCCGGGCCCGGGCTCGGGCCCCCGCAGGTGTCGCTACCCGCCCGCCGGCCCCGGGGCCTCACGCGCGCCGAGCCGGGCCGGGCCGCTGGCGGGACCCCCGAGAGCCGCCGCCCTGAGCTGCGCGGGGAGGGAGAGGCGCGGTGGCCCTGGCTGCCCTCGGGGAGGGGCCTGCCGCCCTCGGGCTCGCACCCCCGCCCCAGCCTCCGGGGTGGCCCCCCGCCCGCCCCGCCTGCGGTCACCTGTGCGCGCCCCTCGCCCAGCGGGAGGGTCGGGGTGACCCGCTGCGCGCAGGTGGGAAGGGGCTGACTCCATGTAAACAACAGGCGCCGCCACGCTTTCTGCTGCGGACCCGTCCTCCTGCCCACAGTTTGGTTTCTCCACCGAGAGCTCCGGTCCGGCGGCTCCGCCACAGGTTCAGCTACACCGCGTGCGGCGCGGGGACCCCGAGTGTGGCTGGGACCCCGAG
>PVJC01012898.1:0-38907 GCA_004026665.1 Murina feae
AAGAAGGAATTCTTACCATTTGCATCAGCATGGATGGAAATGGAGAGCATTATGCTAAGTGAAATAAGCCAATCAATGAAAGAAAAATACCACATGACCTCACTTATTTATGGATAATAAAGACCATTACAAAATGATAAACATAAACAAATACAGAGACAGAGCAGCCTTGAACAGACTATCATCCTACAACTGGAAGACTGGGGAGGGTTGCGGGGGAGTTGGGAGATCAACTGAAAGACTTGCATGCATGCATAGGAGCATAATCAATGGACACAGGAAACTGGGGGTTAGGGAGGAGGGGGGGAAGGGCAAGGGGAAAAAATGGAGACCTATCTATCATTTGTTGTAATACTTATCTATCACTTGTTGTAATACTTTAAGCAATGAAATAAAATAAAAAAAGAATCTGGGCTGGGTGTGATGGGGGAGCCTTCACAGGGTCTAGGGCAGAGTCTACTCTATGTCCCATTGTGTATTCCGGGACCAGCAAACACTTGCTTACCAAACACTTTCTTCTCCATCTCAATGTGAATTGCCTTCCTCATCTTCCAAGTCCCAAACCACAAAACACCCTTTCTCCTCAGCTCACAATGGCAGATAAGCCTTACTTGTCAGATTTGTCCTTGGCCCCATATTCTTATGGGACCCCCATTATACATATACATGTAATTATATTTATTAGATTTGGTTATTGTCTCCTCTTAATCTGTTTTATGTCAATCTAATTCTTAGGCCAGCAGAACCTAGAAGGGTAGAGAAAAATGTCTTTTTCCCAGACAATTGCTATTGCCTCTTACACTGCAGGAATACGTTCTGACAGAAGCATTACCAGGCAATTTTGTCATTGTGCGAACATCACAGCTTGTACTTATGCAAACCTAGATGGTGTGGCCTACTACTGCAATTGTACTAGACTTTTATAGGATTGGCAGCACACTAAGTGTGTTTATACCAGCATCACCACAAACAAGTGAGCAATGCCTTTCTCTATGATGTTACAATGGCTATGGTAGTGCTAAGTAACAGGAATGTTCAGCTCCACTGTAATCTTATGAGGTTATCCTTTTGGGATACAATTTATCCTGAACAAAAAAATATGCTATGTGGCACATGAAATATATTGAAAAATTATCTGTGATGATAACTCTAGTGACAAAAAAGGGCTTGGAAGAAGCTGAAATATTCATTAGCATTCTTGTTTCCTATATAAAGTTGTGAAGAACTGAAAGGAGAAAGAAAAGCATGCCTTGAATAATTTTTTTTCAAAAATTAACAATATAAAGAGACAAGAAAAACATGGAGAAGTGAACCAGGAAATTTTAAAATTCAGAATACCTCAAAGTTGAAAATGTATAGTTAATGAATGATTTTACTTACATGCTTTCTCTGAGATGGGGTGATTTATGACTAAGAAAGAAATTAAAGAAATCTGAGAGTTAGAATAGAGATTAGGACTTTTAGGATATGCATAATATTTCCTATATGTCTATATCTCTCAAATATATAATCACATAGAATACTAATATACTCAGCAATGCATGCTAATTATATAGATTAAATATGGAGAGAATCAAGAAGATACCATATGAATGTCTAACCAGTGTGGCTCAGTGGTTGATCATCGACCTATGAATCAAGAGGTCACTGTTCAATTCCTGGTCAGGGCACATGCCCCAGTTGTGGGCTTGATCCCCAGTAGAGGGTGTGCAGGAGGCAGCCGATCAATTATTCTCATTATTGATTTTTCTATCCCTCTATCCCTCTCCCTTCCTCTCTGAACTCAATAAAAATATATTAAAAGAAGAAGATACCATATGAAATAAGAGAAGCAAGTTAAAGAACTGAATAACAAGCTTTTCCTTGACCAAAGAAAAGTCTTAAAATAGCTTTAGATACTTTTAAGGAATTTAAGATGAATTGGTGATTTTGGTGATTGAAACGAGGTCAATTTCCTCCATTTGATAAGTTGATAAGACATAGTGACTTAATGGACTAACCTTTGCAGACAAAGCAAGCTGAGAAGTCTTATTCATGATGGGACTAGGGATAAGGAGGTGATTTAACTGTTTCCACAATTTATGTTTTTAGGGGATGAAGACAGAGAAGTTATCTTTCAAGAAAGGACACTAAGTATCTGAAGAATCATTTCCTGACCCTTTAACTCTTTCATAACAAAGATACAATATTATCATCTCTTAATATTTTCCTAAAATATAAATTCCAAAATAATTTCTTGAAATATTCTCAATATTTTAGCTAACTTCAAAAACAAAGACAATTTCTGTCAAAAAGGAAGTATTTATGCTTAAATATTGGGATAGAGACATATTGCATTTTGCAAACAAGAATGGAAATTCTTCATGGAATAGAAAAGATCTCCAAACAGCCTATCATTCATTAAAAAAATAACTATATTTTGATTTATCTGAGAGTACATGAACTTTCAGAGGATGAATACATTCCAGAAAGGAAATCAGAAAGCACCACAGAATAAAGAAATGGGCTACAAGGAGACTAGGTAAGCAAGCAAATTAGTAAAGCATGTAAGTAATCAATATAACTATATTTTTAAAAAATTATAATTAGAATAGTACAATTTAATGTATTTAAAAGCAAAGCAAAATTAAAATTTTAGATATTGCCCTGGCCAGTTTGTCTCGGTGGATAGAGCATCAGCGTGCGGACTCAAGGGTTCAATTCCGGGCAAGGGCATGTACCTTGGTTGTGGGCACATCCGCAGTACGGGGCAGTTGATTGATGTTTCTCTCTTGTCGATGTTTCTAGTTCTCTATCCCTCTCCCTTCCTCTCTGTAAAAAAATCAATAAAATATATATTTAAAAATTTTATATATTAGCAGTATAGATTTTATCAAAGAGAAATTTGAAAGAAAATTATAGCAAACTTCTAATTTATTGAAAATATGCACATATATATTTTTGTTGTAAAATTTAAGGGGAAAAAACTTGCTCTGTGTAGATGTATATATTATCTAAACCAACAGAGTAAGAAAAATGAAATTCAAAGAAATTCAATTAGTGTGAGAAGCCAAGGAAGGTTAATGAAGGAAGAACAAAAGAGTAATGTTATGATTCAAGTAATTTCAAATAAATCAGCAATTATAATGAATATGAATAAATTAAACATTCTCTTAAAAAGCAGAGACTTCTTTTGGAAAAAAATACATCCTATCAAGTGATTCCAAATAAATAATGTGAATAAGTACAGGCTCCTTGTGATTAGAAAAAACTTCTTAGAAATAGAACAAATGCTTTGTAATGAACATGAAATAATATCACTAGTATTATCATGAATAGGATAAATTGAATCAAAAAAGAGAAAGTGAAGAAAATAAGTATAATCCTCTTCAAAGGAATTTTGCTGCAAGGTAGAGGAAAGAAGTAACGTAGTAGTTTGTGTGAAAAGTAAGAATATGAACAGTCTTTTTTTTTTTTTTTCCAGAATGAAGAAAAGTAAGATTTTGTATTCATGGAAATGATACAGCAAAAAGTGAAAAAAATTGAGGATGAAGGAAAAATTGGATAACTGGAGCAATGCTTGACATAGGCAACAGGGCCTGGTTATAATTTATAAATCAAGGAATAGCATCTATATATATAAAAGCCTAAGTGACCATTATGACCAGCCCACTGGCTGATCAATTAATAGGTAGCTGTGATGTGTACTGACTACCAGGGGCAGACACTCAATGCAGGAGCTGCCCCCTGGTGATCAGTGTGCTCCCACAACCAACCTCTCACAGCTGGCCAATCTTCTGCGGTCCGTCCCCCAAGCTGGCCAGCCCCAATTGGCCCTGATCAGGACTGGGAGAGGTGGCCCCCATTGACCCCCATCACCAGCCATGTCTAGGGACCCTACCCATGCAGGATTTCATGCACCAGGCCTCTAGTTTTAACATAATAGTCAAATCATGAAAGTACACCTTTTAAGAGGCAATTATAGTTAAGAGACAAGTGTTCTGCCCGGCTGGTTTGGCTCAGTTGGTGGAACATCATTCCATGTGCTAGGAGGCCACCAGTTCAATTTTCAGTCAGGGCACATGCCTGCATTGTAGGCTCAAAGCCCAATGGAGGATGTGCAGAAGGCAGTCAGTTGATGTTTCTCTTTCATTAATGTTTCTTTCTTTCACTCTTGCTTCCTCTCTTTGAAATTAATATCTTATATAACAAAAGCCTAATATGCTAAATGTCCAGTTGTCTAGTTGGCCATCAACCAATCAAAGCATAATATGCTAATGATATGCTAGGGCCACTCAACTGCTTGCTATGCTGTGCACTGATGACCAGGGTACAGACGCTTTGACCGGTAGATAGCTTGCTGTTGGGGTCTGGCCAATCAGGACTGAATGAGATGGGCTGAACATGCCCTGGAGCCCTCTCATAGTTCCTCCCTGGCTGACCAGCCTCCCATATCCCTCCTCAGCCCTGATCATGCACTGGTGGGGTCCTTTGGCCTGGCCTGTACCCTCTCACAATCCAGGCTGAGGGAACCTCCCACCCCACCCCCGAGTGCACAAATTTTGTGCACCAGACCTCTAGTAAACATATAAAAAGATACAAGTGTTCTAATGTTTGATGGTACAACAAATATTCTTAAATATGAATAAATTAGCAGACAGGCTCAAGATAGATATAAACATTTTATACATATATACACAAATATATGATTGATATAAACATTAGTAGGTTTCAAAACAGAAACTTTTAGCACTGTATGCCTTTGTAAATGAGAAAAATGAAGGCTTTATTTTGACTTCTATATTCTTTAGAAATATTTTTTCAAATATTTGAAATTTCAAATACTTGAATATTTTAAATTTTTAGACCATTTGAAAATTATTACTATGTGTATACATCACTATATTAGAAAAAATGAGCTTATTTTTATGGCAATGAATTATAGTACATTTTATCAATAGAATGTAAGGATGCAATTACATAGAACAAGATAAAATTTATACGTGTTGACAAAGGAAGTTGTTTCAATATATTATTAGGTGAAAAATATGTATTAAATTTTAAATACATACCTTTGAGTATAGGATTGAATTGAGAAGGTGAGAAGAAAATCTATTTTCAAGTATCATTTTTAAAATCATAAATATTAATTACTGATATAATTATATTCTTAAGTAATAAGGCTTCATATAAGTAATAAAAATTCTAGAAGTTAGAGGTTTCTGAGAAATATTTGAATCACAGTATAAGGATATATGCTATGTTAGAAGATAAAAAGCTTTTTTTCTTTTGAAGCTGGAATAAGGTCATGGAACCTCCATTAACTTATATCAATTTGAACACTTTCAGTGACATCTATTACTGACCATTGAGGAATGAGAACTTACCTTTCATTTAGAATTTCTGAAGATTTGAGAACAGTAGGTTAGATCTTACCTTTCTGCGCAAATATCCTGTGCATTTCTGTATTGACTTTCTGTGCAGTACTTGCTATGACACTGAATCCCTCCATGTGAATTATGAGAATAGCTTTGATCATTTGATTGAGCCATCACATGTATTTAAATTCCATTAGTCTATAAATTAAATATAAGTTGACAATTTTTATTTTAAAAGATAAATGTTTTAGACATTTCAAATTGAAATTATATTAATTACCACAGTGTTATAAAGCTGCTCCATCTATGTTTTGAAGCTACATCAGAATTGAAACCCAGACTCAGGCGGCAGAGGGTACCTAAAATTAAATCTCCCTGGTTTAATTTCATATTTATCATCTGTGTGGTATATCTTAACTAATAAAAGCGTAATATTAAAATTAACCGTTTCTCCGGGATGGGGTAAGCCACGCCCACCAGCCAATCAGAGCTGCTGTATGCAAATTAGCCCAGCCAAGATGGTGGAGGCCACAGCCCTGGTATGCACAGCTTCTCCGGGGCTTCGGCCTCTGCCATCTTCGGAGCCTCCATCCTGGAAAGGCATCCGGTGCCTTGGGCCTGCAGATGCCTTCCCGGGCAAGAGCTGGGGAGGAAGAGGTTGCAGGGACCAGGCGGCCGGCCCCGGAGGCCCCCGCCTGGGAGGCCATGGGGTGGCCAATGCCACCCCACCATTGGCTTCCCAGGCGGGTGGCCCGGAAGGTCAGTGGGAGCTGTGGCCGACCTGAAAACTGCCCTCAGGCCCTCACCCAGGCTTGCCACACCCCCTGGGGTGAGGGTCTCCACTGGGGAGCTTGGCCAGCTTGCAAACAGACATTGGCCCCTCACCCAGGCTGGCCAGGCACACCAGCAGGAGGACATCCCCAGAGGGGTCCCAGACTGGGAGCGGGCACAGGCCGGGCTGAGGGACCCCCCCCCCTCCAGTGCACAAATTTTTGTGCACCGGGCCCCTAGTATAAATAATAATACATGTGTGCTTCAGTTTCCTCACCAGTACTAGTAAGTAGGATTAAAAATAACAATTTATAATGTTATTTTTAAATAAAATTAGTTGATATTTGTAAAGTGCTCTGAAAATAGCTTGGCAAATAGTAAAGGCTACATAAAGTGCAAAATCAACCTACTAAAATATGAATTGATAGAAAAAGTAATAGTTAATGTTAGGCAATATAATATGTTACATTAGACATGGTCCAAATTTATTTTAGTCCATTTCCAGTCACAAACTTCAAATTTTTAAGAAGCCAAGTTAATTTTATGAGAGTAGATATTGATTGAATGGAAATACACACAGACATCCACATTCACACACATATGTATTTCCATGTGTTTTTATTAAATTAAACAGCCATCCTTCCATTTCATGTTATCATAATGCTGATAAGCCCATGCTGCAGGACAATTTCTGTCAAATGAGAAAAGAAATCTAGCATATTCTAAATACCAGACACATATTTGGATGAACTAAAGCATCAGGGTACCTAGTTATGAGTGAATTTTAAAATATGGTTCCAAACCTAATCATAGGGATCATATGATGATGTTTAACAGTTCAGATATTCAGACTCTTCCACAGATATATGGTCCAGAATCTCTAGATCTCTAGGGGTGGGGGTCCTAGAATCCCTTTTCTTAAATGAATGACTGACTGACTGACTGACTGACTGACTGAATAAATAAATAAATAATCTAATCTAATAAAAGCATAATATTGAAATTGACCATTTCTTTGGGACGCCTAAGCCACACTCACCAGCCAATCAGAGCAGCTGTATGCAAATTAACCCAGCCAAGATGGAGGCTGGCAGCCACGGAGCTGGAGTAAACAGACGCTTCCGTTGCACCAGGAGTAAACTGTCTCCCAGCCGGCTCGGCTTCTCCAGGCTCAGGCAACAACATGTTTGCAACATTGTTTCAATTATAGAAGCCTTGGAGCTGAAGCAAACAGCAGGTTCCGTTGCACCAGCGATGGAGGAAACTGCTTGTCTATGCCGGCTGAGCCTCTAACTAAGGCAACATTCTTTCAATTATAGAAGCCACGAGCTGAAGCAGACAGGCAACTTCGTTACCTACCTAGGCCTCAGCTTAAAGAAACAGTATATCAATTATAGAAGATAAATAAACCCTAGAAACCTGCTTCCAGCCAGCCTTGCTAGGAAATTGGGTCAATGGGAGCTGTGGGCAGCTTGGAAGCCTGAAAACAGCCCTCGGGCACGCACCCAAGTTGGCCATACCCCAATGGGGTGAGGGATCCCACTGGGGGGCTTGGCCAGCCTGCAAACAGCTATCAGCCCCTTACCCAGGCTGGCCATGTACCCCAGTAGGAACCCAAAACCTGAAGGGACTGTGGGCAGCCTGAAAGCCTGAAAATGGCCCTCATGCCTGCACCCAGGCTGGCCACACTCCAATGGGGTGAGAATCCACACTGGGGGGCTTGGCCAACCTGCAAACAGCCATTAGCCCTGCACCCAGGCTGGCCAGGTACCCCAGTAGGGACCCAAAACCTGAAGGGGCTGTGGGCAGCCTGAAAACAGCCCTCAGCCCATCACCCAGGCTGGCCGCACTCCAGTGGGGTGAGGGTCCACACTGGGGGGCTTGGCCAGCCTGCAAACAGCCATCAGCCCCTCACCCAGGCTGACCAGGCACGCCAGCAGGTGGACATCCCCTGAGGGGTCCCGGACTGCGAGAGGGCACAGGCCGGGCTGAGGGACCTCCTGAGTGCATAAATTTTTGTGCACCGGGCCCCTAGTACCTAATAAAAACAAACAAAGAAAACTCTCTAAATGCCATATCATTAAAGCACATGTAGGCACTCTGCGGCTAACAGAATTTTTAAGGACTCTTTAAAATGCTTACTTTTATAATTGTTTATACAGGAGTGTGAATCTCTGTGTAAACTAACAACCAAGTATTATTGTGGAGGTGAAAAATAATGCTTTCCATCTCACTTACGTTGCCCATTCCATCCTTAATGATGCAAACACGACCAACCTTGTCTACAGTGGCCATTAGTCCCCCTGTTCTCAATTCCTGTGGTATGAGTAATATGACTCCTCTGGCTAAAATGGCCTGAAGAGAAACCATTTTCATTGTAGTAACAAACTAAAATTATAGGTGCTACCAAAACAGTATCTTGAGTTAAAAAATTCAACATCAGATGATTAGGTCATTGCCCAGTGATTTGTTGCATTTGAATATTGCAATTAAGCTGTAGAAGATTGATTTGTTTTAAAGGGAAATGTCTGGGGGAATTGCCCTTCTAGTTCAAAATGGGCTAGTGACAAAGCTCGAATTTTGGGGGGGGAGGGGATGGAAGGGAGGGAAACAGTGAAAGGAGGAAAGAATGTACACTTTTACATGATTTGGCAAATCATAATTTCACGCCGTTGTGTTACTATTTATTTTCTAGCTTAAAAAGACACGGCTACGTCATTAATAAAAAACAAGGTATATGACTATTAAGAGGTATTTTGTTGAAGAAATATGAGATACAATATCTCAGTAGGCAGATCACATAAATCTTTCTGCTTGCTCCACCAATTTTGTACAAGTTGCTGTTAATGCAATTCAAGTAAGTTATATGCAGATGGTTTATTGGGAGGAGTTCACACTGAAGTGTTGACAGACATTTCAGAAATTCTGCCCAGGGTACCATTCATAGTCCAATCAACTACACATGTCTTTCTTTAACCAGTAATAGGGTCTAATTGGTTTTAGATTATCATGTCTTTCATCTCTTTTTTATTGAAGTCCTGGAAATATTCTGGAAGGGAATCTTCAGTCTTCTTCACAGAGTGGCATTTAATAGTAACTCTGCTGGTTTCTATGGGAATAACATTGTTTTCACACAAAAGATCTTAGAGCCTTAAACATTTTCATTCTTGTACTAAGATAAGTGTCAAGAAAAATAAATTAGCTTGTATTTACATGCTATTTTACTAATACTTCCTTCTATGGCTTAGTAATCTTTCCCCATTGGGGTTCACAAAAATTTATTTTTCTTTAGCTATAGGTGCAATTTCCTTGACTCCCATGTAACTGTTCTGTTTAGAAAATATATTTTAAGCTAACATGCTGCTCTTTTTAGATTGTATTTTACAAAATTGCCAAGTTAACTCAATAATAAAATTAAAGAGATTCAAACAAGTTGTTTCCTCTCAAGCATCAAAACAATGATGTGATCAGACAGTTCACACTTTACAGTGACTATGTATATAGGATGGCAAAGGCAAAACTGACATGGTTACTTTATTTTATCATAGCCTAATTCACTTGTTTTCATACTTAGTTTTGATACTACCCTACTCATAGAGCAGCATAAAAAAGTGCTATTCTAATCTTAAGTGAGCTCCCTGATGGGCTTTTCCAAACTTGCTGTTCAAGCTAAATAAAAGTCTGGTGGTCTCAATTAGGCAGATGGGGATCTGGTGCCAATAGGCTCTCAAAAACCACTCATAAAATTTTATATTTTTATAACTAAGTGCTTAAATAGTATAATTTTAGAAGATGATTAAGAACCACTAATGCTGATGTAGTTCCATTTCTTTATTTTCTCCTTTGTTTCCCTTGCTCTAGGAGATGTATCAGTGAACATATTGCTATGAGAAATGTCTGAAATTTTGTTGCCTATGTTTTCTTCTGGGACTTTTATGGTTTCACAACTTACACTTAAGCCTTTTATCCAAATTGAGTTTCTTCTTGTGTATGGTGTAAATTGGTAGCCTAGTTTAATTTTTTTGCAAATACTTGTCCACTTTTCCCAACACCACTTATTGAAGAGATTGTCTTTTCTCCATTGTACGCTCTTGCCTCCTTTGTCAAATATTAACTGAGGGTAATGACTCGGGTTAATTTATGGGTTCTCTATTCTGTTCCATTGATCTATTTGCCTGATCTTGTGCCAGCATCAGATTGTTTAAAAAGACAAAAATGGGGAAAGGACTTACATAGAGACTTAAAAAGTGGACATACAGATGGTCAGGAAACATGAAAAAATGCTCAAAGTCACTGATCATCCAAAAGATGCAAATTAAAATGACAATGAAGTATTACCTCGTTCTTTTCAGAATGGCTACATCAACAAATCAACAAATGACAAATTCTGCTGAGGGAGGATGTGGAGAAAAGGGAACCCTTGTGCACTACTGGTGAGAAAGCAGACTTGTACAGCCACTGTGGAAAACAGCATGAAGTTTCCTCAAAAAATTAAATATTGAACTGTCATTTGACCCAATGATCCCACTTCTCAGACTATATCCTAAGAAACCTGAAACTATACTTAGAAAGAATATATGTACCCCAATATTCACAGCAGAGCTATTTACAAGAGCTAAGATCTGGAAACAGCCCAAGTGCCCATCAGTAGATGAGTGGATAAAAAATCCTGTGGTACTTTTACACCATGGAATACCATGCAGCTGTGAAAAAGCAGGATCTCTTACTATTTGGCACGGTATGGAGGGACCTAGAGAGCATTATGCTAAGAGAAATAAGTCAGTTAGAGAAAGGCAAATATCAGATGATCTTATTCACATGTGGAATGTAATGAACAAAATAAATTGATGAGTAAAATAGTTCCAGAGACATAGAGGCATAGAACAGACTGATGAATCTCAGAGGAAAGTCAGGGATGGGTGGGTGGGGAGATATCTAGTGGGGAACATTTATTCCTATATGCATACCCATAGACACAGACAATAGTGTGGTGAAGGCCAAGGAAGGACAGGTGAAGGGTGGAGGGGGGTCAATGTAAAAAAAAAAAAAAAAAGGGGGGGGGCCAGCTGTAGTACCTGCATGCTCTTGCAATCCAGGACCCCTTGGAGGATATCTGAGAGCTGGTTGCAGCCCGATCCCTGCAGGCCGGGCCAAGGGACCCCATTGGTGCATGAATCCATGTACTGGGCCTCTGATATGCATATAAGATCTTTGGTTAATCTCTTCCCACCCTATCCCTCAATCCCTTCCCTCTGAGATTCATCAGTCTGTTCTATGTTTCCTTGCCTGTGGTTTCTGCTCCTGCATTGAGTGTAGTCAGTGTGTGTCATAGCTACTGGCCTGTCAGCCAGTTGGCTGATTGGCTAGTCACTTAGGCTTTTATATATATATGCTAGGGGCCCAGTGTGCAAAAATTTGTGCACTCGGAGGGTCCCTCAGCCCGGCCTGTGCCCTCTCACAGTCTGGGACCTCTCAGGGGATTTCCACCTGCTGGCGTGCCTGGCCAGCCTAGGTGAGGGTCTGATGGCTGTTTGCAGGCTGGCCAAGCCCCCCAATGTGGACCCTCACCCCATTGGGGTGTGGCCAGCCTGGGTGAGGAATTGAGGGCCGTTTTCAGGCTTCCCACAGCTCCCATTGACCCAATGTCCCAGCAAGGCTGGCTGGAATCAGGTTTCTGGGGTTTATTTATCTTCTATAATTGAAACTGTTGCCTGGAGCGAAGGCCTTGGCAGGCAACGAAGCCTCTTGTTGGCTTCAGCTCCGTGGCTTCTATAATTGAAACATTGTTGCCTTGAGCAGAGGCCTGGCTGGCCTAGGCAGGCAGTTTCAACTCCATCGCTGGTGCAACGGAAGCCTCCTGTTTGTTCTAGCTCCATTGTTGCCGGCCGCCATCTTGGCTGAGGTAATTTGCATACAGCTGCTCTTATTGGCTGGTGGGTGTGGCTTGGCTGGTGAGCATGGCTTAGGTGTTTCAGAGTGATGGTTAATTTGCATATTACTCTTTTATTAGATTAGACTGTTGTGATTATACATGTCATTAATGTAATATTTTCTACTGCCTGGATGAAAAATAGTGCAATAGACCCTCCTCTCAGTATTTATTTATTAATTTTGGGGTCTTTAATGCTTTGCCAGAAATCGATTAGTCAGTGCGTGATAATTTTATAATTCCTTGCAGTGGAATTGTTAGCTCTCATGCTTTTGTAAAAGCATGTGGTTATTAAGTACTCTATGCTATACACATAGGAAAAGAAAGGACCCTGTGGAACACTGTAAATTTAACTGGCTGAGCTTTATATGCTGTAAAAATCTATCTTGGCTGAACCCACACTTGCTGTGGAGGACAATACTAGATATGAAAACTGTTCTGGAATGATGAACAAACTCAGAAAGAATATAGAACATCAGCTAAAAAAGAACTGAAGAAAGCACATCTCCCCTTTTCCCAAAATAGCTTAAATACAATAATTCAGAGACATCTATGAATATTAATACATAAATATTTTAAATAATAATTAAGGAGAATAATAAAAATTCAATTAATTATATTTATATAACTAAACACATTTTCCTTATAAAAATGCCTAAATCCCTGCAATCTCACAAGTATGTAAGTTGAAATCTAATATTTCTTCACATTTGCCATAATTTAAGATGTCCTGGAGAAATCATTTGAGCACTCTATATAAATGAAAACCATATTCCAAAATAAAACACATTATGCAAAAGAGTGAATAAATATGCAAAGAAAAGGCAATAAATTGAACGTTATAAAAAATTAATGTTTTATAATAAGTAGCATAAGAACTTACCAATACATGTTTGAAAACAGAGTTTTCATCTTAATAAAGAAAACCCCATAACATTTTTTTGAAAAGAATAAGGTATCTAGAATATGGGAGAAGTAGGTGGTAAAGGAATATGGTCTATACTTTCTTGCTATGGATAAATACAAAATGTGAAAATTGACTAATAGAGCTATATCCAATTCATCTTGGTCCAAATTCCTAGAAATAACTGAAGGTGTAAAATAAAAAAGGTAGACTTATAGGAGAAGACCCATATATTTGAATAAAAAAGGAAACCACAGCTTCAAATGGACTGAGCAGACTAATGGGAAAGATAATGGATGTGATTGGCCAGTGTTATCCCTGAGCCAACATTGGTAGTGACATTTGGAGTGTTGCCTAAATTCACTAAGCAAATCAACATTAAAAATATCCAGCAGGGTGGATGAGATACTGATTCTCAAAAGTAGGATTAGGGAGTGTGAGACTCAGAGAAAGAGAGACAGAGCTCCTGAATAGCTGGTGAGGATAGGCGAATGGAGAAGTGTCTCAGCCAGAGAATACTAGCACTCACTGTCTGTCATAGGGCCTAGCAGTATGTGTCACATCACAGGACAAACACTAAAGAGAAAGATTAGTGAGCCCAAGACTTCGTTCAGTTTAATGTACATCCTTCTTGACTATTGGTGTTTTGTTTTGTTTTTGTTTTCAAACCAGCACTCGGACCCTCTACTGACTGTGGTAACATTTTATTTTTCTTTGCAAAATCCTCCTTTCTCTCTCTCTCAGTTGCTCTGTTTACTGAATTCTCTAAAACTACAGCTGCTGCCCTCTTGAGCCCACAAGGAGGAATATTTTCTGCTAAGGAAGACACACTCAGAAAAGCTTAGCTAAGATACATTAAGAACAAGTTCTGGTGCTTTGAAAGGGCATCAGATCCATCTGAGTCGTCAGTAGTACACTTGACATTCCATTTAGATGGATTTATAAATTGCTTTTTAGACCGAGGCAGCTTGAGCGAATTATTTGCAGCAGACATATTCTGACTAATACATAGCAGAAAGACAATACATAAAAGTAAGGAAGAAAAAAGTTCAAGGGACATAAAAATACAAAATTTCTAACATATTTTCTAAGAGAAACTCCAGGGAAATATTTTTTTCAAATGAAGAAAAGAAAAAAATCAATATTAGCAGAATACAAAAAGAAAAAAGAAACCAGAGTCAACCAGGCACTAAACCGGATGATTGAATGAAGACACAACACCTAGATGTGCCATTATGAATTTTAAACAAGATAGGATTAAAATATTCTAAATTCCAAACATGGAAATTTGTTTGCTCTGTCTGACTTTATTTTTCAAATCCATTTTTTACTCTGAAAGATACTTCTGTTGGGCTTCTAAGCTCAACAATGTAATACCTGTCTTTGTCTTCTCCAAAATTCTCTAAAGATTTTTGTTGAATATCCTTGCCTTCTATGCATCTCTCTGCCTCAAATATTTGTGAAGCTAGGATTCAAGCTCTAAATATTACCACATTCAGTTTGATTCACTTGTTTAGATTAACCTCAGTTCACTCAATTTCTACCTGTCAGATTCTTTTAGTTTCTGCCACTCACAGCTTGGGTAACCCCCATATTCCATTCAAATTTCTCAGACCATACAATAGGAACTATACTATTGTCAGTGCATTCTCTTGATGTGGATAATTTAGTTTTCTGAGAGATTCAATTTATTGTCTGATTTAATCATTTTGAGCTACTGGAACCTATAACAACTGGCTTCTGATAGAATAAAAGTGTAATATGCTAAGTGTATGACAATCAAGATCGACCACTTGACCCGTCACTATCATGCACACTGACCATGAGGGGCCAGATGCTCCGACCGGTAGATTAGCTTGCTGCTGGGGTCTGGCTGATCAGGACTGGGTGAGAGGACCAGACACACCCTGGAGCCCTCCTGTGGTCTCTACCCAGCCAGCCCCTATCAGCCCCAATCAGGACTGGGTGAGATGGTCCTGATTGGGCCCAATAGCCAGCCAGGCTGAGGGATTTCACCTGTGTACAAATTTGTGCACTGGGCCTTTAGTGTCAGAATAATAAAATTATTACAGTTTTCTAGTTTACTGAAAACATGTACATTAAATGTGTTTATGGTCATTTTAAGAAATTCTGAAGTTATAATGTTAAAGTTATATTCTATAAGAAAACTCTAGGCATTCTGCCAAATATTCCATGATTTGGCTAATATTCAAGAAGACCTTTTTAGGGCACAGTTTTATTACTCTATTCTTCATGACCTTGATTTGCCTTTGAACCCAACGAAAAGTCCATCATTCCATAACTCAAATTAATGGGTATAAAGTTAAGAAATTTCCTTACCATAGCAGTATGTCCCTCAATATTTTTATTTATAAATTTGTTGAATGCTCAAAACTCATCAATGTCTCTGAGCATTTAAAGGAATAATAAGAGCCCTAGCCAGTTTGGCTCAGTGGCTAGAATGTCAGCCTGGGGACTGAAGAGTCCCAGGTTTGATTCTGATGAAGGATACATGCCCGGGTTGTAGGCTTGATCCCTAGTAGGAGGCATCTAGGAGGCACAATCAATGATTCTCTCTCATTGCTGATGTTTCTATCTCTCTCTCTCCATCTCCCTTTCTCTCTGAACTCAATGAAAATATATTTACAAATAAAAATAAAATAACAATACAGGATGATACAAAAATGTGTACATAAAGGCAAACCTAAATAGACTATGAGGGGAGTTTCCCATAGAATATAAACCACAGGTTGCTTTTTATTTTAATCTTGCTTATCTGGATTGCATAATTTCTCAATTGCTTAGGATAGTATTTTGTTCAAAGAGTTCAACAATTTAAAAATGTAATCATAATAGGTAACTGGACTCTATATGTCTGAATACCTTAAATGTCATATTCACATATATTTGGTCAAGATTGTTTATGATGTCACTTGTTTTCAATAAACCATCTGTAAGCAATACATGTAAAAACAAACAAAAAAAGATATAACCCTAGATAGCTGAGCAATGCTGATAATAACAAAGTTTTAAATTGGTTCTTCTTGCCCAGTCTGGTGTGGTTCAATAGGCTGGCATCATTCTGTGTGCTCAAAGGTTGCTGGTTTGCTCCCCTGCCAGAGTATATGCCTGGGTTGTGAGGCTCAATCCCCAGTAGGGGGCGTGGAGGAGGCAGAAGATCAATGTTCTGCTCTCACATTGATGTTTCCCTTCTTCTTCTTCTCCTTCTTCTTCTTCTTCTTCTTCTTCTTCTTCTTCTTCTTCTTCTTCTTCTTCTTCTTCTTCTTCTTCTTCTTCTTTTCTCTCTCTCTCTCTCTCTCTCTCTCTCTCTCTCTCTCATCTCTCTATCTCTCTATCTCTTTCTCCCTCTCCTTCTAAAAATCAATTTAAAAATATTTAAAATGATTTCTCTCCCTTGAATATCCATTTTTGAATGCTGAGCTACTCTTTAAACAAGTGCTCTGAGAATAAACTGAATTACATAAGACAGTCACAGCTGATATCCCGAATGATCACCTAAGATTCTACTGCAGCCCAGCTAATCAGTGTCTAGATAATGTGGCTAAGGTCTAAATTCTCTATAAGAAATATAAATTGCATTTTTTTCTGTACTGCACAGTCCATTACATTTTAGTAGACAGAAGAAGTTGAAGGAGGAGAAAGAGAAAAAAGAGATGAATTTTCACAAGTAAACACACCCATGTAATCATGCCTTACATGAGTAAAAAGAACATTTCTATTATTCAAGAAAAACCTTCAGTGCCTCCTTCACTCACTACCACCTACAAGGATAACCACTATGCTGACCTCTAACAGCACAAATTAGTTTTACCTGTTTTTGTCCTTTGTATAAATGAAATCAGAAGATATTGAACTGTGCCTTGATTCTTTCAGTCAACATTATGAGATTCAGTTCTGTTGCTACACATAATGGATCTTTCATTCTATTTGCCATGTATCATTCTATTATGTGGATATGCTAGGATTTAATTTTCCATTTTACTGTTGATAGCCTTTTTGATTATTATAAGTAGTGTTGCTGTAAAGATTCTGATATTTTACCATATTATTTTATTTTTATTTTGGCATGTCCTTTGAGTATATACCTAGGGTAAAAATTTTAGGCTATAGAGTGTGTGTATGTTCAACTCTACCAAATATTGACCCACCCAGTTAGTGAAATTTAAAAATAGACAGTAAAGTACAAATGTTGCTGGTGATGAACAATCCAAATTCTGATATCTGCTGGTGAGAGTATAAAATCTTTGTATAATTTTTGGTCGATATTTGGTAGAGTTGAACATACGCACACTATACTCTCACCAGCAGATCATTATACTAAGTGAAATAAGTCAGAAAATACAAGTATCACATGATGTCACTCACATTAGAATCTAAAGAATAAAATAAGTCCCAGCCAGTTTTCCTCAGTGGTTAGAGCAATGACCTGAGGACTGAAGCATTTCTGATTCAATTCCAGTCAAGAGCATGTATCTCTCTGGCTGGCTTGACCCCTGGCCCCAGTTGTGGTGTGTGCTAGAGGCAACCAATTGATGTGTGTCTCTCCCAACGATGTTTCTCTCAAAGGGTCTCTTCCACTCTCTACTTTTTTTATTGATATCAGAGAGGCAAGGAGAGGGAGAGAGAGAGATAGAAACATCAATGATGAGAAAATCATTGATCGGCTGCTTCCTGCATGTCCACTATGAAGGATGAAGCCCACAACCCTGGCATATGCCTGTGATTGGTACTGAACCCAGGACCCCTCAGTCTGCAAGCTGACACTCTGTCCATTGATCCAAACCAGCCAGGGCCCTTCCACTCTTTAAAAATCAATGTAAAAAATATCCTTGAGTGAAGATTAACAAACAAGTAAAATAAAAAACAACAACTGATGAACAAAACAGATCCACAGACATGGAGACATGGAACAGCCTGATAGATGTAGATGTAGAAGACAATACTAGATGGAAATCTACATCTCAGAGGGAAGGCGTTAAGCTATTTAATGCAATGTGCCTCAGTGCAATTTCTTCTTGTTTTATATGCATGATATGTACTGAAATTCTTGGTTCTCAGTTTAGAATTTTTGAAAATTATGGGGAATTAGTTCTTTTTATCTGCGGCCTTCATTCCCCAATTTCTCTTTCTGGGACTTATACAAATATTAAGGCGCTTAACATTGATCTGCATCTCACTGATGGACATAGTTCAATTTGTTTTTCTTTAGTTTGGATAGCTTGTTTGAATACAATATCTAAATGTGTTTTTATTTTATTAATATCATTTGGTATTATTTTTAAATATCATTCAGTGTTTCCTGTGTCTAAATAGATATTCTTTGCCATATATACATTTAAAAAGCAATTTTGTATTTTTAAAATTAAAGCTGTCTTCCAAATTGACCAAGTTTAACCTCCATAAAACTTGGAACTGCCACATTGTGGAAGGAACATATAAATAAATAAACTTCCACTTTGTGGAACTCTGAAATAAACTCTGAAAGAGAATCTTATCTGTGCCATGATGTTACTGTAAAGTTTTGTGTGTGTTTGGTATCTTGTCTCAATTACAATTACATCACACTTGAGTTGGTTTCCTCTCTTCCCACTTTCTTTCAAATATCAGAAAATGTTCACCCAAACTATCTTCTCTTCTTTATCTTTTTCTGTTACCTTCAAAAGTTACTGGTGCTCTTTCACCTTGAACAAGAAACCTTCAACAGGTATGAGGTGTGTTTTTAAATATTTCCTTGAAATAATGAGAGACAAAATATTTTTGTCACTATAAAATAATCAAAAATAAGCTTGACATAGGTTTGCTAAAAACAGGAATATCTTTGGCTCTATAAAGTTAAATAATATAAATATTTCCTCAAGCCCTTTTTTAAATTCCTTCATGATTTATGTAGAAATATCATTATCATGTCATTTTTAAACAATAAAAATGATACTCTTAAACATAAAACCAATGCTATCTCTTCTCTATCTAGGCCATTTCCAAATTGAAAGAACCTTGTCCAAAAGAATGTAGTATATCTTGTGACTAATGATTTCAATGAGTCCTAATAGTTTTATAAATGTTGAAGACTATATTCCTGTGCAAAGTCACCAAAATTTTATCTTGTTCTTTTCAAAAGTTCCATTATTATTATACTAGGGGCCCAGTGCACAAAAATTTGTGCACTCGGGGGGGGTCCCTCAGCACAGCCTGTGCCCTCTCATAGTCTGGGACCCCTCGGGGGATGTCCACCTGCTGGCATGCCTGGCCAGCCTGGGTGAGGGGCAGAGGGCCATTTCAGGCTTCCTACATCCTCTTCAGGGTTTGGGTCCCTACTGGCATGCCTGACCACCCTGGGTGAGAAGTAGAGGGCTGTTTCAGGCTGCACATAGCCCCTGCAGGGTTCGGGTCCCTACTGGGGTGCCTGGCTGGAGGCAGGTATCTGAGGTTTGTTTATCTTCTATAATTGAATCTTTGTAGCCTTGAATACAGCTCAGGTCCCACAGGGCCCTGGCTTCCTCCATTGCCCAGGGCAACTCTAGCTCTGTGGCCGTCGCCATCTTAGTTGAGTTAATTTGCATTTTTGCTCCTGATTAGTCGGTGGATGTGGCTTGTGGGCGTGGCTTGTGGGTGTAACAGAGTGAGGGTCAATTTGCATATTACTCTTTTATTAGATTAGATGAGATTCTGTATTATTTGTTTCTGATTGTTGCGCTTTGTCAAAATAACAACCACTAGCTTTGCAGGTTCTCATCTATAAAAATCCAATCTAATAAAAGAGTAATATGCAAATTGACCCTCATTCCATTATACCTAAGCCATATCTACCAGCCACGCCATGCCCACCAGCCAATCAGATCAGCTGTATGCAAATTAACCCAGCCAAGATGGTGGCTGGCAGCCATGGGCTAGAGCAAACAGGAGGCTTCCATTGCACCAGCAATAGAGGAAACTGCCTGCCTAAGCTGGCTGGGCCTCTGCTCAAGGCAACAATGTTTCAACTATAGAAGCCATGGAGCTGAAGCAAACAGGAGGCTTCATTGCCTGCCTAGGCCTCCCCTCAAGGCAACAAAGTTTCAATTATAGAAGATAAATAAACCCCAGAAACCTGATTCCAGCCAGCCTCGTTGGGACGTTGGGTCAATGGGAGCTGTGGGCAGCCTGCAAACAGCCATCAGCTCCTCACTTATGCTGGTCAAGCATGCCAGCAGGTGGACATCCCCCAAGGGATCCCAGACTGCAAGAGGGCACAGGCCAGTTTGAGGGACCCTCCTGAGTGCACAAATTTTTGTGCACTGGGTCCCTAGTCTATAATAATAAAATAATAATGTGCTAATTAGGCCAAATGTTCTTCTGGACAAAGCTGAGGCTGGGAGGAAAGCCCGGGTCCTGGGTGCCAGTGGGAAGCCAGTGTCAGCAGCTGGGGGAAGGAAGGCATACTCTTGCACAAATTTCATGTATTGGGCCTCTAGTAAACAATAATTTTTGCTGTCTTGTTAGTCTTTCAATCCCCTCAGTCAAACTGTGTTCCTTCAACACATCTTAAAATATATCAGTGAGTCTATA
Organism: Murina feae; assembly: GCA_004026665.1. Classification (NCBI taxonomy): domain Eukaryota; kingdom Metazoa; phylum Chordata; class Mammalia; order Chiroptera; family Vespertilionidae; genus Murina; species Murina feae. The sequence continues at coordinate 20,528 of PVJC01012898.1, forward strand.
AACATAATTCCTCTTCACCGCTTAAATTATCATACTTGGATGGTTTATATTCTCTACTTAACTCCTCATATGTATATTTATTGTTCCTCACATGTAATCTAAAATAAATGCATGGCCCCAAATGGTCCAGGCTTCCATTTAAATTGCTCTATGGTTCTGGCACCATAAAATGCAGAATCTTGTGTGTTAAATAATTTGAAGACATTGATCAAACTATATTTCCACATGGAGACTGAGCAATCCTAGGGACTAATTAATGGATACAAAAATACTCAAAACTATATTAATGAAACTTGAACAAATTAGAATCAAAGGTTGAAATAATGGAATAGACCTGTGTGTGTCCAAATTAGATTGTACCACAGAAAATTACCAAAAAAAGAGTCACTATTAACACTTAAGCTAACGATTCCTTTATTCCTCACCTATTTTTTTATGTAACCCTATGAATTCTTTACCTCCAAAAAAGTTTTAAATCTTTCAATTTATATCTATCTATACTACTCCAATTAAAAATTATTCAAACATAAATTATTATGAAAAACTTGCAAACAATCTGAAATGATATAAAAGGATAATCATGAGAGTCTTTAAAAGTGATATGAAGTAATGATTTAAGCAAAATAGAACACAGAGTAAGCTTTAATAGCCAGATAATATCCCCACTTTACATGTTTGTCTTAGAGTACATTTTAGTTTGAAACTATGGTGGATTTAAACAAACACACACACATTTTTGCAACTCTCCTTTTTAATGGGAGGTGGAGAGCTAGAAGATCTAAAACATTGTAAAGCAGCACAAGAGAGAAGAAGAAGAACATCTACCATAGCACTGATGACAAAAGCAAATTAAGAATGAAATAAATGACCACTTTTTGTCATATTCTAAATTTTATATTTTAGCTTTATTTCACCATTCTTTCTGGAAATGAACTATACCTTCTTGTCATTACAACCATTAAAAACTGAGTGATGCATTAGATAGAGATTTTAAAGATAGACTTATAATAAAATAATTAAATAAAATAAACTGTATAGTAAAAAATTTGAGTCTTCTTAAAGGTCATCTTAGAAAGGTTTTTGTTTCTAAAAGATTCTTGTTGAAGAATAAACAATAGCATATACATAATAAAGTAGCAACGTAGAGTGGAGAGTCAGTAGGTCTTCCCTTGGTCTAGCTTAATCTTCTTTCTCACGGTTTTGGATTTGCACCCTTTAATAAGATATTATCACCTCAATTTCTGTCTCCAGTTTTGTTTCCTAAAGGACCAAAGCTAAGAAAATAACCTTTCTGAAGTCTAAAGAATGTTGTTTATTTTTTAAAGAGAACATTTTATTCTTGTGTCCTGCAATCCAAGATTACTTAATTCAACCTAGAAACGGATTCATTTTCCTGGACTTATTTAACACAGCTTCTCTCATGAACTCTCTGCCTAACACTGCATGATACATGCAGCCTGTGCCTCCTAACCCACCAGGCCATTTTTTGAATTTCACAGGACAGAGATTAAAATTCATGGTTTCCAAATGGAAACCATAACCTGAATCTTAATAGGATAAATACAACACAGAAGTCTATTGATTAGAGATAGAAATTTCTAGAAAATTAGGTCCAAGGTGTATAATTGGGCATGATTGACAGCATTGCTTAATAGACTTTGAATTTCAATTAAAACAAGTAAACTAAGAAGCTGATAAAAAACTTCAAAGTTATATTTTTGACAAAAGTTTAAGGAAATTGTATTTTAACCTCTTCTACAAAACATCTTTCTTTACAAAGCAGCTAGGCTATGTCTGCCTGCCCATCTGAATCATGCTTAAAAGATATTGCCACTGAGAATTACACCTTGCAAAATAGAAGGTCATCTGCATGTTTACCTCAGGTAGGTTCAAGATGGGTAAGAACAAATAGGGCATACAGATTATGTAAAAATACAAAACAATAACAAAAACAAAATTTAATTTTGTTAGTTTAAAGATTTCTTTCTTTTTCATATTTTAGGATAATGTGCTATGTATGAATGATTCCATGTGGACTATATTTTGTGGCTGAAAATAAACAAAAGTTAACTATAAGTTATCAGATGCATATGACTTAACATATGAGCTTAACATCATCCCAAAAATTCTGGATTTGAATCTGGATGTTATGACTAAATGACACTATGATCAGTCCTTTGGAACCAAATATATACAGGGATAGGCAAAAGTAAGTTTACAGTTGTGAATACACAAAATAATTTATTCTTATATATTATACTTTTTTTTCCATACAAATAACTATAAACTTACTTTGGTATAAGGCAGTGTGTGTGTGTGTGTGTGTGTGTGTGTGTGTGTGTGTGTGTGTGTGTGAATGTGGTCAATAAGCAGAATGAACTCTACTGGTAAGTAGTTCTTTGTTTTTGTTGTTAAAGTGCTCATTGTTGGTTGCATTGAGGGTTATACAACTGGAATCATCCCTAGCTGGTTTGGCTCAATGGATAGAGCATCAGCCTGTAGGTCAAAGTCTCCTGGTTTTGATTCTGGTCAAAGGCACATACCTTGGTTGGAAGCCTCTCCCTGGCCTTGGCTCTGGTTAGGGCTCATGCAGAGGCAACCAATCAATGTGTTTCTCTCACATCAATGTTTCTCTCTGTCTTTCCCTCTCTCTTCCACTCTCCCTAAAAAAAAATCAATGGAAAAATATCCTTGAGTGAGGATTAACCAAAAGAAAAAAAAAAATGGAGGCTATCTTCTAGAATCTGAGAGTCAAGCCAGTTGAACAGAAATGTCAAAGAATCAGGAAAACTGTCATCAAGTACTATTTGCACCAAAAACTCAGCTATACTTGAACCAGTACTACCTCTAAATTTCTTAGGTAAGAAAGGTAATGAATTCTATTATTGATCTATAGATGATGTGAACTGAATACCCCAAAATCTAGGAAATAGAGGGATTTAACTCATAAAAGAAAATACACCAAGATAAATAATTTGGTGAATTAAGTTAATTTGCTATGTTAGCAATTAATCTCTTTAGTCACTGGGACTTCTAAAGATCAGTGTATTACAATAAGCCAGAAATATCCTCATTTTCCTGTGGTCTCATCCATCACTTCAACAGTAAACAACCATATACCATGGTTCTTCAAAATATCTAATTAACATATTAATTATCAGTGGCATTGTAAAAGTCACAAAGATGTTTTGCTCTCCTCTTATTATGTAGAATTAGAGGATCAGTGCATGAAAATTCATGCATTGGAGGGGGATTTCTGAGCTTGGCCTGCCCCCTCTCACAGTCTGGGAGCCCTCAGGGGTGGGAGATGACCTGGGGAAGGTGATGCCCCATCACACCTCTGCTGCTACCACTGCTGGCAGTGCAAGCCTCGGCCGGCCCTGGTTACCTGATCCTTGGGCAGCCCTGGGCAGCTGGGTAACCACCATCCAAGGCTTGCCTGTGCCTCGGGCTGGCCCTGGGTGGCTGGCAGGCTGAGGGGACTGGGGGACTCTACAGGCAGGCCTTGGGGGGGCCTGGCCTTGCTTCACACCTACCACCCCAGCAAGGCTAAGGGGACTGGGCACTGCCATCTTGTGGCTGTGGGCATCGCCATCTTTGAGGCTGGGACAGTCAATTAGCATATTCCCTCCTATTGGCTATGAGTGCTGCCATATTTGCGACAGTGTGAGGGTCAATTAGCATATACCCTCTTTATTAGATAGGATAAATACTCAATGAAGGCAAACTATATATATTTTTTTAACTTTCACAGAGAACTTATGATAATGTGCTTATTTGAATATTTAACATATTCAAATGATTATCTTTTACACTAGAACAGAGGGTTCATTTGAATGCCAGCTATTGAATGACAAAAGATAATTTTAAAAAAATCAACTGTTTCAGACATATTTAATATAACTGAGTCCTCTCCAACCCACTGATGGCTACAGCTGAAACTCCAACTCTTACCTTCAAACTCACCAGATTTTGGTTTGCTTTACAATGAATGTAGTTTTAATATCTTCATGTTTATATATATAAAAAAAAAAACTTGCAATGCATTCTATAATTTGGGATTATCCTAGGTCCATGAGTCAGAAACATTATATTTGGGCATTTTTATAGCCCCCGGGAGTATAGATAAATAAGAAATGGCTTGAAAGAATATCGAATTCTAGATTGAGAAAGTCTAAGAATTTAAATGGCTTGCTTGTTTCAAATGCATTTTCTGGGAAAGCTGGAAGAATGAAAATTCAATTTTTGTTTTTTGAGCACTTCTACTGAATTTGCTATCACATACATACACATAATTTTTAACAATTTTTCATTTTAATGGTTATCAGTTTCACTAAAACTAGTCTCCTCACAATGTGCTGTGAAGACCTTATTTTATTTTATTTAACCTTAAATATCACACTGTTTATAAGGTAAAGACATGGTTGTTGTTGTCAACTGGAAAATCTGGTGGGAAAGTAAGTGGTAAGTATGAGGGAAGTAAGAGTTCTACTCTGGCAACTAGTTCAGAAACTCATCAGGCAGGAGGCCAAGATGATTGTTATCATCAACTATTTGAGGACATTTTGTGGCATAAAGAACACATATAGACTTATTTAATTAACTAGGGGCCCGTGCACAAAATTTGTGCATGAGGGGCAGTCCCTCAGCCAGACCTGCACCCTCTCCATTATGGAGTTCTTGGGGACTCTCACAATCCAGGACCTCTGGTTCTTAACCGCTAACCTGCCTGCCTGCCCTAACCACTCTGCCTGCCTGATCCCACTAACTGCGCTCCCCTGCCAGCCTGGTCACCCCTATTAGCTTTCTTTTTTAATCTTATCCCCTTCACACACAATTGGATTTGACTTCCTTATTGGCTTCTTCCTCTCACACAATTTTTCTCCTTTATGTAATACTTTTTCTACTTGACTCATCATTTATAAACTTTTCTTTTCCTCCTTATTTCCTACTTCTGATCCATCATCATTCTTCCCATTTTTCTACTACCCTCCTTCCCTTCCCACATTCCTTCTTTCCTTTATCTTTACCCCTGCCCACCCTCCCCTTTTCCTTCCTTCCTACCTTAATTTTTTTCTTCACTTCCTCCCTCTGACCTGCTTTGCTCCCTCCCCCATTCCTTCCTTCTTCCCATTCTCCTTTTAAGCTCTACCAGCTCCCCCTTTATAATCCTACCTTTGCCATACATTCTTTTATACTTAATTCCACTGTTTTAATACCTATCTATCTACCTGCCTAATTATCCACTATCATTTATCTTTTTTTCTTTTCTGACTTCTACTTTTAAAATCTGTCCCCAGTACACAACTATACTTGGTTTTCATTATAGGCCCTATAGTTCACTCATATATTCTCTTTTCTTTTTTAACACTGCTGTCCACTGACTCTTTTATAAAGTTCTTCCCTCCATCCTGTTCCACCCCTCCCGAATCTGGATACTTCCCCCCAAACTCTCCCTGGCTGATGCTCCCTCCACCTGCCCCCTGCCCATCTCTCCATCTCCTGGCTCCTGGGGGTTCACCCCAGCTCTGAAGGGAGACAGGGGCCTCTCACAGGAGACCCCTGCCTGGAACTGATCATGGGGACACGCATATGTGGAGGCTAAGCCTCCGCGTGTGCTTGCCACCGCTATCTGACTATTTCCAGGCCCCAGCCACCACCTGGAACCGCGATCTGTCTATTTCCAGGCCCCAGCCACCGCCTGGAACTGAGATCTGTCTATTTCCAGGCCCCAGTAGCCGCTTGGAACCATGATCTGTCTATTTCCAGGCCCCAGCCTAGGGGCCTGTTCTCTCCTCCCGCCCTGCTCCTCCTGCCTGTCTGCCCTGCTGGACCCCAATGTGCGGTGGGTGTCCACCATCTTGGCTAGCCTAATTTGCATACAGTCACTCTAATTGGCTGGTGGGCGTGATTTAGGCGTATCAAAAAGATGGTTAATTTTAATATTATGCTTTTATTAGATTAGATGAAAAACATCTGTATACTATTTGGTTGTGGTAGTTCTTTAACTTTAGGGGATAAATGACACATAGAGTATATTTTATTTTTTTCCATTACTGTAGAGTAGATATTTTTCCTAAGATTTATTTATCTAATATCTAATAGATTCTACGTTTCCTAGTAAAATTAGATATATGCAGATATTTAAATAAAACTTCATGTTGAGAAAAATCTAGAAAAATTATGACAGTTATACACAGTCCAGGTAATACTAATTAGAAATTATTAAAAACACCCCCCACACACAAACATACACAAAACTGAGCTTCTGTTTTGCTTTAAATAAAATATTTCATGATTTAAGAATTTTAAAAATGTAGTGGAATTTCTATTTGTAACATTAAGTTTGTAAATTATACCTGTGATTTACTTAAATATAATTAAATGGAATGAGCTTAATGCATCCATAAGAACTGGATTCTAGTATTAAATGACATAGTGGGGAGTTTTAATTCATTGTTTTAAAGAACATATTTTTTAAATCAATATAAAATAAATATTTATGAATGTTTTCAGATGTAATGAAAAAGACTTTTTATGTGTATTAATTATACAAACATGTGCATACATGTGTAAAAAAGACAAGAGAAGAGCAGTTAGTTACCTATAAGGGAGCACCCATACGTCTGTCAGATGATTTCTCAACAGAAACTTTGCAGGCCAGAAGGGAATGGCAAAAAATATTCAAAGTAATGAATAGTAAGGACCTCCAATCAAGATTACCATACCCAGAAAGGCTTTCATTTAGAATTGAAAGTCAGATAAAGAGCTTCAGAAATAAGAAAAAAGTATTATAAGAAATGTTAAAGGGTATTATTTAAGAAGAAAAGAAAAAAACATTAAAAATAAGAAAAATAAAATGGTAATAAATACATATCTATCAATAATTGAATCTAAAAATAAATGCATAAGGAATCTAATGAACAAAATAAACTGATGAATAAAATAGAACCAGGGGCATGGAAACATAGAACAGACTGAGAATCTCAAAGGGAAGAGGGGAGGGAAGATTGGAAGAGATTAACCAAAAAACTTACATGCATACATGCATTACCCATGGACACAGACAATAGGCAGTAAAGGCCTGGGGAGAGGGCAGGATCCAAGTGGAGGAGGGAAATGGGAGGACATATGCTATACTCTCACCAATCCTATATAATCTAATCTAATAAAAGAGTAATATGCAAATTGACCCTCACTCTGTTACACCTAAGCCACACCCACCAGCCAAGCCATGCCCACCAGCCAATCAGAACAACTGTATGCAAATTAACCCAGTCAAGATGGTGACCAGTATCCATGCAGCTAGAGCAAACAGGAGGCTTCTGTTGCACCAGCAGTGGAGGAAACTGCCTGCCTAGGCTGGCTGTAGCCTCCACTTAAGGCAACAATGTTTCAATTATAGAAGAAAAATAAACTCCAGAAACCTGATTCCAGCCAGCCTCATTGGGATGTTGGGTCAATAGGAGCTGTGGCCAGCCTGCAAACAGCCATCAGCCCCTCACCCAGGCTGGCTGGGGCACCCCAGGGGGGGACACCCACCTTGAAGGGGATGTGGCCAGCCTGCAAACAGCCATCAGCCCCTCACCCAGGCTGGCAAGGCACCCTAGCAGGGACTCCTACCCTGATCCAGGATACCCTTCAGGGCAAACCAGGTGGCCCTCACCCATGCACCAGGCCTCTATACTATATAATCCTATATAATAAAAGGGTAATAAGCAAATTGACCCTAACAGCAGAATAACTGGGAATGACTGGTCACTATGACACACACTGATTACCAGGGGCTAGATGCTCAATGCAGGAGCTACCCCTGGTGGTCAGGTCACTCCTACAGGGGGAGCTCTACAAAGCCACAAGCCAGAAGGCTGCCAGTACAGAGGTGGTTGTGGGAGCCTCTCCTACCTCCTCAGCAGCACTAAGGATGTCCGACTGCAGCTTAGGCCTGCTCCCTGCTGGCAAGTGGACATCCCCTGAGGGCTCCTGGCTGCCAGAGGGATGTCTGACTGCCATCTTAGGCCTGATTGCCTGGGGAGTGGGCCTAAACCAGCAGGTGGACATCCCTTTAGGGGTCCCAGACTGCAAGAGGGCACAGGCCAGGCAGAGGGATTCCCCCCCTCCCCCCCGCCGAGTGCACAAATTTTTGTGCACCGGACCTCTAGTAATATAATAAAGAGGTAATATGCAAATTGACCATCACTCCAACACACCAGATGTATGCCCCCATGTGGTCAAAGGTGGCTGCCCCCATGTGGACACAAGATGACCACCACAAGAGGGCCAGCAGGGGAGGGGAGTTAGGAGGGATCAGGCCAGTTGGGGTCAATCAGGTCTGCAGGAGAAGGCAGTTTAGGGCGGGGGGGACGAAGCCTTCAGGGGATGGTAGTTGGGGGTGACCAGGTCAGCAGAGGAGGGCAGTTGTGGGGGACCAGGCCTGCAGGGGAGGGCAGTTGAGGGAAACAGTCTTTCGGGGCAGGCAGTTAGGGGTGACTGGGCGGGCAAGGGAAGGCAGTTGTGGGGGACCAGGCCAGCAGGGGAGTGCAGTTGGGGACAACCAGGCCTCCAAGGGAGGGCAGTTGAAAGGGACAAGCTGTGTGGTATAACCTACACTTGTGCTGTAATCCATATGGAATGCATTTGAAATAGAAGACGGAAATCTAGAGTTTAGTTTAACATCTGACTTCATGCACATTCTTGAGAAACGGAGTGCAATAAGGAAAATCAGGGTGTCTCTCCTGCTATCGAAAAATTACTCCCGCCACATTGTCTCCAAAGCCACCGGAGCCAAGGTGCATATGGCCAGGCTCCTGGGTCTCTGATTAGGAAAGAATGTGTGTCATGACCCTCTTAGATGACACAGCTTCTCTGTTTGGTAAATAAAATAGTCCCTCCTTTGGTGAGCTAAAGTGGAAATATGTGCGGTTGAGAATACACATTGCCATAGACAAAGACTTTTTATAAATTCTGTAAAGTCTGATGGATCACATCCTTAAAGGCAACAAGAAAGCTAAAGAATATTTTAAGATAGGTGTGTTTATAAAAGTCAGAACAGCTCTGGCTGAGTAGCTCAGTTGGTTGGAGCATCATTGCAGGCAGCAAAAGGTGGTGGGTTTGATTCTGGTCAGGGAATAACCCAGGTTGTGTGTTTGATCCCTGGTCAGGGCGTATACAATAGACAACAGATTCTCTCTCTCTCTCTCTCTCTCTTTCTTTCTCTCTCATCATTCCTCTCTCTAAAATTCAATAAAAACATATCCTTAATGACAATTTAAAAAAATTCAGAACATATGTGAAAAAACTATTTCCCACCATGTTTCTTTATTTATCCTATCTAATAAAAGAATAATACACAAATTGACCATCACTCCAACACACAAGATGGCTTCCCCCATGTGGACACAAGATGGCCTGCAAGGGAGGGCAATTCTGAGAGATCAGGCCAGCAAGGGAGGGCAGTTGGAAGAGACCAGACCTACAGGGGAGGGCAGTTGGGGGAAACCAGGCCTGCAGGGGAGAGCAGTTGGGGGGAACTAGGCCTGCAAGGGAGGGCTGTTAGGAGCTACTGGGCCTGCAGAGAAGGGAAGTTGGGGGTAACCAGACCTGCAGGGGAGGGCAGTTGGGGGTGACCAGGCCAGCAGGGGAGGACAGTTAGGGGCAATTGGGCCGGCATGGGAGCAGTTTGGCGTCAATCAGGCTGGCAGGGCAATCGTTACGGGGTGATCAGACTGGCAGGCAGAAGTGGTTAGAGGCAATGAGTAGGCAGGCAGGCAAGCGGTTGGGAGCCAGCAGTCCTGGATTTTGAGAGGGTTATCCAACTGCCCTCAAGAGGTCCCAGATTGGAGAGCGTGCAGGCTAGGCTGAGGGACACCCGCCCCCCTGTGCATGAAATTTGTGCACTTGGCCTCTAGTCTATATATATAAAAGCTAATATGCTAAGTGTCCCTTTGTCTGACTGGTTGCTATGACTGGTTGCAGATGCTCCACACAAGAGCTGCTGAGCTGCAGTGACTTGGAAGCTCCAGTTCTCGGGTGATGCACCCCAAAACCAGAGAGGAGGGAGCCCAATTCATCACAGGGCTGTGGGATTTCAACTTTTGCTGTGGGTTATGTTGTTGCTGGGGCACTGTCAGCCCCAAATCTGGCTTACTGCACATTTGCGTTTGCATTCCATACCCTGTACGACAGCAACTTTGCAGAGTGCCCTCTCACATTCCAGGACCCCTTGGGGGATGTCAGAGATCTAGTTTCAGCCTGATCCCCACAGGCCAGGCTGAGGGATCTCATGTGCCAGATGGACTCTGCTCACTCCTCAGGCATCAGGACATGTCCAGCCTGTCTCACCCACTCCTGCTCTCTTGGCCACCTTCCTTTCAGTGTGCATGAATCTATGCACCAGGCCACTATTAAAGAAAAAAAAGATCCTGCATATACTGAAATAGGAATATTAATTAACATTGAGAGTATTATAGTCTTCTTCCTTCCTATTTAAAAAGTACTTTGCTTTGCTTTTCCCTTCCCATCATCACATCTTAAATGAAGGAATTAATCTTTCCTTCCCAAGATACCTCATGAGGATGAGTTCACAAAAATTGTTCTTGGATTTTGAGGATACTTGCAAATTTTAGGTATCTCATTCTGGTCCATAGAGTCCCTGTGAAGCTAACATGGGAACTGAGCTAAGAGATTTCTTCATAGAGTCTAACATATATGCTCCTGGGAAATCAGATAATATACAGGAAAAGAAGAGATCAAAGATGAAGCCACTAGGCCTCCCTTTGGAATGACTATACCTTGAATTGTGTGGATGCCACAAAAAGTAGCTGCCCTTGATCTCTTTTGCTCGTGCTCCATCCCAAATGGCTGTCACCAGGCAAAGTGTCCCCTTTAGACAGAGGCTGTGGCATATACTATAGAGCATGAAATCTGGAGATTGTGCACAGTAAGCAATCAAAACTAGGGGAAGGTTTCATATCAAGAACCTCTTCAATGAGGAAGTTACTACAGAATCTCTAGAAAAAAATAATATACTTGTGTTCCATGAGGTAGCAAAATTGGAATGGCTTCCATAAGAAAGAAAAAAAAAGATTCAGTCTTTTTAATCTCCTTTTATCTTATTTTATCTTTAACAGATGAATAAAACAAAGTGATGGAGGGTGGGACAAGGGGAGTAAAAAATAAGGAGTGAAAGAATAAGCAAACTAGGCCTCTTTTTTGTTGCTGGCATATTGGCCACTTATCAAGTCTCTGATAAAGTGAGGGACAAAACACTGAGTTGAGTATATAATTGAAGTGATGCTTTAGACTACCATAAACTCATTTCAATCATTTTAATTACAGAGTAAGTCTTAATTACTACATTTATATTGTTGTTATTAGTGAACATATATGGAATAAGAACAGCTGTAGACTAATCTTCAAATGTCAACAAGAGACACAAAATGGATATGCAGGGAAGCTTATTTGAAGGGGCAAAAAACATAGTTGTTTATTCTATAGTTTAAATTATTCATCATACTAGTTACCCTCATATATTAGGTTTTGGTTTTTTGTTTTTGCTTTGCTTTTTCATTCCAGGAATTTTTTTCTTTCAGTTTGACTTCAACATCACTGATTCTGTTCTCTCAGATGCAAACTCTTCTATTATTTAAAAGCATTGATTAATTTCAAACCATAAACTTATTATCTCATATACCTATTTTTTATCATAGTGTTTTTGTTTCTGTTTTTCATTTTAATCTGCTATCTTGTTTTCTAATCTTACTTTCAATTTGCTTCTGATGATTTTGGTATATTGTAATTTATTTAAAAGTCTTTTGTTATAAGTTTCTATGTTTCTTATATTTTGTTTTATAAAACCTACTAGGGGCCTGGTGCACAAAAATTTTTGCACTCAGGGGGTCCCTCAGCCCAGCCCGTGCCCTCTTGCAGTTTGGAACCCCTTGGGAGATGTTCACCTGCTGGTGTGCCTGGCCAGCCTGGGTGAGAGGCTGATGGCTGTTTGCAGGCTGGTCAAGCCCCCCAGTGGAGACCCTCACCCCATGGGAGTGTGGCCAGCTTGGGCAAGGGTCTGAGGGCCATTTTCAGGCTGCCCACAGCTCCCATTGACCCAACTTCCCAGCAAGGTTGGCTGGGAATCAGGTTTCTGGAGTTTATTTATCTTCTATAATTGAAACTTTTTTGCCTTGAGCAGAGACCATAGCCAGCCTAGGCAGGCAGTTTTAACTCCATTGCTGGTGCAACAGAAACCTCTTGTTGGTTCTAGTTCCATGGCTGCTGGCCGCCATCTTGGCTGGGTTAATTTGCAAATAGCCGCTCTGATTGGCTGGTGGGCATCGCTTGGGTGTAACAGAGTGAGGGTCAATTTGCATATTACTCTTTTATTAGATTAGATTATAATAACAATTCTAATAGCCAATTTCAACTCATCCAGATATCTTATAAATAGAAACCTACAAAACAAACAAATATACATATAATTCATTCTTGCTGGGGCAGATGAAAGTTAAAAATGACATATTTTGTGAGATATATTAATTTATAAAATTACTGTAATGTTAATGTATTCTAATCCATTGCCCAGGTTGAAGGAGAAAAAAAAAGAATCTTTAAATTAGTTAGAATAAGAGAAATGTGTAAAAAATGATTATGTTCAGTTTAAGTATTTAAATATTCAACTAAGTTAATAGATTATTATATTTATTAAGCTATAAAAAGCAATAAAGGGTATTAGTAAAGAAATAATTTATCAGATACCCAATCACATCCATATTATTTATGTGCTATATATTGATTAACTTTCACTGGTAATTTTTCTATACTCATAAGTGAATTAATTTATATCTTTTTCAACGTGTTATTATACAAATATTTATATTTACATTTCAAATTTTATTAATATAATATCAATAGAATAATAGCCATTTTTATAATCAGAACATGCAAAAACTATTTTCCTTACTTATAGAAAACCATAAAATCTAGAATTTGTCATAATGATTATAAATATATACTATATTGATATTACATGTCCAATAATTTATTGATAAAATATTTGTAATTTGAAACAATATACCATGATTCTGAATTGAATAATATGAAAATTAATATTTTGTGAATGTAAAAATGCTCAAAATTAACTGTATTAAAAAGATATATAGCCCTAACCAGTTTGGCTCAGTGGGTAGAGCGTTGGCCTGAGGACTAAAAGGTCCCAGGTTTGATTCCAGTCGGGGGCATGTATCTTGGTTGCGGACACATCCCCTGTAGGAGGTGTGCAGGAGGCAGCTGATCGATGTTTCTCTCTCACTGATGTTTCTAACTATCTCTCTCCCTTCCTCTCTGTAAAAAAATCAATAAAATATATTTACAAAAAAGATATATAAATAAATAGAAATATATTTGAAAAATGCTGTTTTAGATAAAGATCAGATGATGGGAAAAGATTAAAAATATGGAATTCTACATCTAAAAATACCTCAACAGAGAATATTTAAACAACAAAACCAGGAACACAACTTAGTGATCAAAAGCTATATCTCATAAGCATTCTTACCTGGTCTTCCAGCATGTTTTCTTTTTTCATGTGTTCTTGCTGTATTCCATGGAAGTATTTGAAGAAGAAAGAGCTGAGAGATGAAATTACTAGTAAAATAATGGAAGTAGTTATTGCAATAAAATAAGTTATTCTAAATATGTTTCTTGAACTAAATGAAAGAAAATAAAGTTTAACAAGTTAAATGAGCATTAGAAAATAAAACTTCATTTTTATAAAACAAGTCATTAAAACTATAGGATATAGACTTTAAAATGATAGTTACATTTAAAAGTTCTTAGAAAAACTCATGTATTATTGATTTTTTAAATTAATAAAGATATATCCTTTTTTATTATTAGACAAGCATGAAGTTATGTAAAAAGATAATATTTAGAAAGGTGACATTTTTCCAAGTATATACATTTATTTTTCTTTAAAGTAACCTTAGCCAGGAAACAGTGAAAATATATACATGAAAAGCTCTTATCTCTATCCACACATTTTATTTAATTCTGAGACCATATAAAAGGAATTTGAGAATAACAGCATAAATGGTAACATTATAAATCACCAAAGATCTGGGGGAAGTACAGAGAATTTTAGAAAAATGCTTGGTTTTCCAATTAATTTCATTTCAGCATGATAAACAGGTGTGATAAGAAAATGAGTCTGTTATTGCTTTATTTCAGGGAAACACTTGTGGCTATTTACAGTAGATATTTATAGCTATACATTCTGAATCCAAACATAAAGAATTAACTAAAGGTAATAAAATCAATTTTTCCCCCAAACTTCATAAGTTCATTGTTGTTCACAGAAAAAAAATTAAAGATTACATTATTGTTAACCATGTGGATGTACTGTTTGCAACTGTGACATAGAAAGAAAAAGACAAAAACAAGCACCCTGATGAGAATTCAAGTGCTATTTATTCAGTTTAACTTCCAGACACATCGCTCTGAGTGCTGGGCACCTGGCACATAACAGGCATTATGCAAAAGTTCAATGACTGAAAAACTCAATGCCAAATCCACCACTCTTTCTTTCTTCTTAGGGACTTTAATTCTCATTTCTTGCTTAGTAACTGTGCAAGCAGAAGAAAAACTCCACATTTCTTTTCATTCCCAGAATTCAGTTCATTCACTATTTAGCCATTTAAAGTGTGCCAGCCTGCCAATAACGTTTTGAAGCCTACACACTGAATAATGATTTGAAGTCCACACATCCCTTCAGGAGGCTCTAGACTTGAACCTTGAAAACTTGTGCAGGAGTTGCTGCAGTAGTTGGTCAATTCCACAAAATCTGACCTAATTTCCCAACACATCAAAATTTCTTATGCTTTTGAAATTCACATTCAAAATGATAAATATTATTTTGGAAAGTTGTTTAGTACAAAGTTATTTCAGTAATATTCCCATATCCAGAGGATTTCAACAAGTGGTATTCCAATTTCAAAGTTTAATTCTTTATGGTTTCAAATGTTGCAGAAAGACCACAAAAACTAAGCGATGCTTTGAAGAGGTGGAGAAATCACAGCTTTATTACACGCGCGGACTCCGGAATTAATCCAAATCAGAGTGGGGGTAGCACTTGAGAACCTTGCTTTATAGGTGCCCCTCGAGTTCATTGATTTGCAAATACACTCCCTCCCCCCAAGGCCCTGAAGGGAGAACTCCCCTCATCCACCCTTCCCCCAGATACAGGGCTCAAAAACAAGGCTCCCTCGCCCCACCTACCAGGGGACAGGGCTTTGTTTGGTTTAATGGCCTTGTAGAACCAGCCTTCCTCCTCAAAATGTTTTCTCCACTATTACATGACATAGATGAATAAATCTATGTTTGTGCTATAAATATTTTCTTTATAATTATATCATCTAAAATAATTTTATTTTAGATTGATCAGTTATAATTATTTAGAAAGAATAAATTATTTTCTATGCCAATTTGCTCACTAATAATCATTAGTAATGTCACGTCTTTGTAAGTACAGTAAAACCTCAATATAACACACTCATTCAGGTGAAGGGGTTGCTGTTAAAGCCAAAAGTCCATTATATAATAAAGTAGGTTTTCTGAATATGTAGGTTAATAAATTCACAAATTAGTTTACTTGTTTTTACTTATGTAGACATGTTGGTGTAATTAAAACTAAGTCTGTACGAAAAGTTTAATTTCACAGAAGAGTTTTCTATATGTATTACTGTAATTTTAAATTTATATTGAATAGGTTTGGTAAATGCTTACATTCACAAGACACTGTGACTAAACAAACGCACGTGGGTGGGGCATGGCTTAGTGCATGTGAGAACAGCAGCATGGGGGCGGGGGGGGGGGTAGGGGGGGGCATTAAAATTGCTTCATGGGGTCATTAAAACTGCTCCAGAAAATTATACCACACGAGAACAGAACCAATTACTGTGTGTGAGGTGATGTGATCATGTGCAAATCATTTACAGACTATAAATGATGTTAGAGTAAGTGGGTACTTACACAGACACCCTCCCAGGACCAAACTGGAATTGCAACTATAATTCAAAAAAAAACATCCTGAATGGTCAACTGAAGACTAGCTGGAGAGAACCCTGATAACAAGGATGAAAAAGCAGAGACCACATAGAGGCTGATAGGAAGGGTGGAGGCACAAAAGGGCTGGCCGAGTTACCACAGACAGCAGCTGAAGTTCTGGAGAGATATCTCAGCTGATGGGGTTGCCACTGAGAATTCTGGGGTCTAATCCCCAAGCTGGGCCCTGCAGTAGAGAGTGCCAGAATTGAAAAAGGTGCCCATATAACATCTGGCTGTGAAAAGCAGCAGGGTTGCTGTCTGCCAGGGAGCGAAGGCTGGAAATGCAGATACCCTATTAAAGTCACAAAATTTTGTGT
The DNA here is from genome assembly GCA_004026665.1 of Murina feae. NCBI lineage: Eukaryota > Metazoa > Chordata > Mammalia > Chiroptera > Vespertilionidae > Murina > Murina feae. Next base: position 36,943 of record PVJC01012898.1, read on the forward strand.
GCAACCATTCACCTTGGGCTCCAGCAGAGAGAGGGCAGAATGGACTAGAGCTGTGTGAGCATTCGCCAGGGTTGGGGCTCTCAGGTTTGAATTTGGAGGGTAGACAATCCGCTAAGTCATTCCCTCACAATGCAGAGGTCATCTTTCTCAGGCAGACCTTGGCTATCCAGGCAGTTTTTGCCTGAGGGTAAGACAGTTGACCTACCCTATTGGAAAACCCCTTGCCCCGCCCTGTGGAGTTTCTGAGGCCCATTAAGTCACTGAGAATGACAACTAGTCTCTAGGCAGGAGCAATTGTCCCACCCTGTTTGAAAAGGTCACACCCCACCTGTGGATGATTGCCTGAGGCTACTCAGACTGAATCCAATCAATGTGAAGGCAGAGGCCAGTCTCTGAAGTCTTTGAGTCTTTGCCAGATCTAATCATGCAAAAATAGCATTTGGGTCTATGCCACAGAGATCACGCCAGAGAGTGCAAGGAGGCAAAAGCCAGCAGGATCCCAAAAGCCTACAGCTGACATCTGTGGGACCAGCTCTAGGGGGAAGGGAGCACACCTCAGAACAGGGACAATCAAGTTTCGAGACTCAAGGCAGACCCAGTTTACCTTTTATCAGTTCACATGAGTTTCTGCTTGGGCTTTAATCAAATACATATTTTTAAAAATTATCTTTATTATAAAAGTATTAAAGATGTCCCTTTTGTTGTTTGTTTGCTCATTGATCCACTACACCTTCACTTGCCCCTCCTAGGCCTTCAGCACACTGTGTCTGTGTCCATGGGCTATGCACATATGCATTTAATGGTTTTTAAGCATCTTCTTGGTTTTAGGTTTAGAACCACTTTTCTTCCATAAAGCTTACTTGTTAAAATATATGTATGTATGTCTTTTTAAAGAAATTATGGCAATAAATGTGTACAAAAATATAAATATTATAGATATATTTATTTCAATTTTTAAAAATATTTACTTTTGAAAGTATTACATATGCCCCCCTTTATCCCCCATTGACCTCACCCAGCTCACTCCTCCCCCTCCCCCCAAGCCTTCATCACCCTGTTGTCTGTGTCCATGAGTTATTCATATATACATGTTGTAGAAAGACTCAGAAAAAACAAGCGACGCTTTGAAGAAGTGGAGAAAACACTGTTTTAATTACACTGGCAGACTCTGGGAAATAATTTCCAAATCAAGAGTGCAGTAACACACAGGGGCTTCGCTTTTTATAACCTTCTGGGGTCATTGTCTTGCAGATATGCCCCCTTCCCCCTTCCAGGCTCTGCAGGAAGGCCCCTAGGTCTCAGGCAACAGTGGGTGGTTCTGGCTCTGGCATAACAACCCACCCTTCCCCCAGGGCAGTGCTTATGGCCTTTATAACAGGTTCTGCAAGTTCAGTTTCTGGGAAGGAGGCAATGACCTAATTATATGTCATTAAGAATGCACACTGAGCTTGCTGGCATGAATTCCAATTGCTAGCCCCCCAAAATATCAGGGTTACATTTGAATTAGCCCTTTTTAGCCTTCTCATACATACAAGTTCATGGTTAATCTCTTCCCACCACCTACCCTCCCTTGCCTTCCCTCTGTGATTTGACAGTCTGTTCAATGCTTCTATATTTCTGGATCTATTTTTGTTCATTTGTGTATGAAAAAACTTGTATTAAAGAGATTTAAATTATTTTAAAATTGTCATATTTTCTAGAATACTATTGATTATTAACCGAATCTATTTTCATATTAAAGCAAATAATATAGTTTTTTAGGTATAATATGCATTTATATTACATAAAACTGTAGTATATAAAGAGTTTTCTGTGTAGATATTTAATGTTATTGTTGTACCCAGAAGTCATGGCCCCCAAAGACTACGAGTGAGCCCCAAAACTGTTGCAAGAACATGAGAACTTTATTATACAAGTTAACTTGGACTCCCCACTTGCCCACCACACAATGGCGCAACAGGGGAG
>PVJC01012899.1:0-19867 GCA_004026665.1 Murina feae
CCTCTTACCCACTTCCCGGTGCCCTCCAACCCTGCCGCCTCTTTCCCGCTCCCCGATGCCCCTCCAAGGGCCTGGGAAGCCCACCAAGCAGGCCGCCGACCCCCTGCCGCCTCTTACCCGCTTCCCGGTGCCCTCCACCCTGCCACCTCTTTCCCACTCACGGGTCCTGGGTCCTGCGCTGTCCCGCCCTGCAGCCGCTCTGTGCACTTGGGAGGTCCCTCAGCCAAGCCTGTGCTCTCTCACAGTCTGGGACCCCTCAGGGGATGTCCACCTGCTGGCGTGCCTGACCAGCCTGGGTGAGGGGCTTTCAGGCTGCCCACAGCCCCCATTGCCCAACGTCCCAGCAAGGCTGGCTGGACGCAGGTTTCCTACAATTGATGCTGTTCCTTTAAGGCGAGGCCTTTTACTAACGAAGCCTCCTCTCTGCCTCACCTCACGGCTTCTATAATGAAACAATTGTTACACTTAATTGTTGCAAATGTGCTTTTTGCTTCAGGCCAAAGGCTAAGGAGCCAGCGAGCAGGTAGTTTCCCTTTCGCTCCTGCTGCAACGGATGCTGCCTAAATGTTTACTCAGGTCCGTGAGTGGCGGCCACCATGTTGGCTGGGCTAATTTGCATACAGCCGTTCTGATTGGCTGTGGGCGTCCCAGAGAAACAGTTAATTTTACTATTCCGCTTTTATTCGTTTAGATACTTCTCCCAGAACAGCCAGTTCTTCAAACTAAAGACATCGGTTTTGCTTGGAAAGGCAATGGCGCCGTGGGTATCAGTGTTGTCTCTATTAGAGCAGGGGGCTCTGTGGTCCATGTGAGAGGGTTCAGTCGTGGAAATGTCAGTGGTGTGGGGGAGCATTTTGTGAAGTGTATGCGTGACCACTATGCTGTACACCTGAAACTAAAACAAAATAATATTGAATGTAAATCATAATTGACAAGTAAAACTTTAAAAAAGAGTAAAAAAGTGTTCAGGTTAAATCAGATCACAGAGGCCCCAGGATCGTTTCCTTCCTCATTAAGGCTGCTGCCCTGAAATTGTTCATTATGGGTGCAGTACAGAGAGCCCTGCATGTTTGGGGTCTGAAGCCCCTGGAGTAGGTTCCTGGTCCCAATGTCAGGGTGAGTGGCCTTTTCGGGTCACATAAGCTCTCTGTGGTTTCCTGTAACTCTCTGTTGGAGTTTCTTCATCTGTAAAATATCCAGAAACAAAGATATAAAGGGTAAATTGCCAAGGTGAAGAAATGAGATAAGAAGAATACAGTTAGAAGAATGTCAGTTATATTTTAGGCCACTGTAATATAAAACTGGACTAAGCAAGTATTTAGTTGAAATCTTTGTTTTGAATGTTGGAACTACCAATAGTGCTGCAGCCATACAGATTGGCAGAGAATGGCCTCCTGGAAGCATAGAATTTTGCCTTGCACTTACATTATAAACATAGTTTTTACTTAAAAAGTTTATGAAGGGCATACTTCTGAATAACTCCATGTTTATTCTCTCTCCATCACCCTGCCTCATGCATTCCAGGCCAAGCCTGACCTGTGTGGATGTCATCCACAAGCTCTCCTGCATCCCAGCTTCCTGTGTTTGACAACAGTGAGCCCTGGCCATATATTGGAGAGAGAGAGAAAAGTAAAACTGGCACTCCCTTATGACCCATCTGATAACTGAAAATAGGTGAAACCAGTATTTTTGTGAGAATTAAATGGATAGTACATGTCAATTAGCACAGTGTTAAGTACATGCAGAATAGACATTCAAGAGATTTCAGTTCCCTTTTTTTCTTGAGTATCTTATAGGTAGGAATCACATTCTTCTGCATTCTTTTCTTTTGATTTTATAAGTGGGGAGTGTGGGAGTGAATGCATGCGTTCTGACATGAAGCCTGGATTCAAATTTTGGTGTAAATCATACCTTATCTGTCATCTGGGGCCAATTACTAACCTCTTTGAGCCTTGGTTTTTTTCATCTAAACATTAAGAAGAGCAATTGTGTGTATATTGAAATTTTAATTTTGTATTAATTTAGTTTGGATTAAAAATTCCAGTCCTATGGAATAATCTGACTCAAAATAAGAATTCATTAGTTTGCTATTGTTACCAACCAGCAAATATTACATTGTAGGTTAATGATATAGTTAAGTCTACTAAAATTAGGAGCTATCAGTTATGGGTATTCTTTATGTGTCATGCACTGTGTGAAATTCATTTTTATGTATTATCTCTTTTCATAACTTGGTCGTTAGATTCTATCATTATCCAATTTACTGACAGAGAAGTGGAGCCCTGGGGCCTAAATGAGCCCAGAGATAAATTGGAAGAATCCGAATACAAATCTGTCTGGTTGACTCCAAAGCCCTGTGCTTTTTCATCATTAAGTCCTCTTGTCCGCTAGCTCCTATGTCCTTTCTTGTATGTCATCCTCCTGCCTTACAAGTAAATATAAGGTGATGATAGAAAAATGAAACTTTGGCTCTACTCACAGACCAGTGCAGTCACTGTCTTATGACATAAGTAATGCCTTTATTTCTTTTCTTCTCCCTTCGGGTTGATGCTTATTTTGCCCAAAGTTAGTACTACCTATAGAGATGGTTACTGGTGTAGATTTTTTTTTCTACTAGAGTTTAATTCAGCCAGTTTCATCAGTGCTTTTACATAGAGGTCTGCTTGGAACAAAAATATGATGGAAGTTCATCCAAAAAGTTTAAATTTTTTGAAGAATTAAAATCTGTTGCACATGATGACCCTAAGTGATAATTTGGACTTAACTATGTTTGCTCATATTTTATTTAAATAAAATACTGCCTTGGGTTTGTATGCATACTTCAATGAAAAAATAATCAATAAACCAGCTGCTTGACATTGTGGCAGAAAAAGACCAGCTGGTTTTTCATTTTTTTTTATTTTTTAAAATATTTTATGGATTTTCTACAGAGAGGAAGGGAGAGGGATAGAGAGTTAAAAACATCGATGAGATCAGCCGCCTCCTGCACACTCCCCACTGGGGATGTGCCCGCAACCAAGGTACATGCCCTTGACTGGAATCAAACCTGAGATCCTTAGGTCTACAGGCTAATGCTCTATCCACTGAGCCAAACCGGTCAGGGTGACCAGCTGACTTTTTAAACTTTATTTTGTTGACACTATTACAGATGTCTCCATCTCCCATCTTTTGCCCACCTCCACCCAGGCCCTGCCCCCACTTCTCTCTGGTCTTCATCACACTGTTGTCTGAGTCTATGGGCTATGGATCTATGTTCTTTGACTAATCTCTTCACCTTCTTCCATCCAGTCTCCTCCCTCCTCCCTCCCTCCTGACAGCTATTAGTATGTTCCATGTATGTATCCATGCCTCTGTTTCTATTTTGTTCATTAGTTTATTTTGTTCATTAGATTACACATATAAGTGAGATCATATGTTATTTGTCTTTCTCTAACTGGCTTATTCACTTAGCATAATAATCTCAAGATCCATCCATATTCTGTGATAAGGGCACCTTACACAATTTGAAAACAGAATGGAAATTTTCAGGTGATATGTATGTGTGTTCTCATGTTGGGAGGAGGGTATACAGTATTCATTCAGAATTTCTATGGTTGAAGTTTCCAAAGTCATATTTCATCAGAGTTTAGAGACACTTGAAGATGCTGTCTGGAAGATAAGCAGACTATCAATCTCCCCATCACTCCAAATCACACAGGCTCTATATCAGAAGAAAAAACATTCTATATTTTGTTGCTTAGACCAGCTTTGAAATTTTATAGGTCAGATAAGGTTTGTAAAAATCTTTGTTATGGCCATCATTGATGGATCCTTAATTTGAATAAAATTTCTTAATAACTTTTATGATTATTAAAATCTAGTTTAATTTAAAAAATGAAAGTTAAAAAATAACTTCTATAGGTCATGGTTAAATAATGTTATGAATATTAATAGAAAGTGACAGGATATACTAATAATATTTTTCTTTTCATTTCCAAGGAACAAAGGGGTAGTACTAAGTTCACAGTAGCTGAAAGCTTAGGGCAAGGCATCTAGTTATATGCAAAGTATTGCCAGGTTTTATCTGTGCATGATGCTTTTAGTCAGCTAAGCTTAACCAAAGTGTGTTTTCCCCATTGGGTGTTCAAGGATATCTCATGTGACAACATTCTCTTGATTTTTTTTTTTTTTGGCCTTAGGCTGAAACACATCATGTTTTTCTAGTAATTAATAGATATTTTATAGTTGAAGTCATTCTCCCATGATGCATGCCAATGGCATGAATGCAGTTCTGCCAGCACATAAGTCTTAACCCATCCCTGCACCATGTGGAGGTTCAAACAGTTCATGACATGACACATTGCTATTCATCTTATCCTCTTATATTGTAACTAGAGGTCCAATGCACAAAATTTGTGCAAATGGCTCAGCCCTCGCAGCACAGCTTCGTCTGGAAGGTCGTCCAGAAGGCTGTCCAGAAAGTTGTTTGGCTGTCCAGTCTAATTAGCATATTATGCTTTTATTATTATAGGTGCCCATAGTCTTAGAATAAAGTTTTTATTGTGTCCATAGTTATGTCTTTGAGAAAAAATATAAATATATATATTTTAGAGGATCTATTTTGGATTGCTTTTATCCATACATTTTGAATTACTTGTTCTGTTCTTCACATTTAACAATTCAAAACAACTAAAACTGATTAGCAAATAATTTATTAATAAATACATTGTTGCAGTGGCAATAATAAATTATCTTGAAAGAGCATAATAATCAAAAGCAAAAGGATAAATATTTGCTAATCATCATAAAATGCGTGGCCATTAGGGCCATCATACAGAAATCCAGAATCACTCAGGGGCCAGACCTTAAAGAAAATATGTCTTCTTGATAGTCAATATGGAATAGGTCTGTAGTACCTAAAATTCTGTCAGTTATCACCTTTTGAGCACACATGAATCATTGACACAAAAGTATGGCTTTTAAAGAAATTGGATATTGGTCAGGATTAGATCTCCTTTCAAATTAATTACATACTCTTTTACAAATATTTGATTTTGGATCGCTGGGGCTTTTTGCAATCATAATGTCCCCTCTTTGGATACCGTAAAAATGTTGACTAAATTTTGTGCAAAGACAATATCTGAAGTTTGAATTATAGACTCTAGTGAATGTCAGAACACATGACAACACCATCAATATATTCAAAAGCACAATGATTTATACAGCCACACTGAGCAATATAGTCAACCAATCAAAAGTGTTTCCCCAGAACACCAAGAGCGTATATCTATGTGGACTCTGCCACCATTGGCCTTAGGTCTGTTCTACAATACGTTAAATTTTTAGGGTAGTTGTACGCATTTCAGGAAAAATCATGCCTCAAAGCGTATATGGATGATCCATGGTTTCACAATTCCTAGGTCCCCCAGAAGTCCTGAGAATATGTCTTTTTAATGATGTTTTTCTTTAGACGCATTTTAGTTACCCAAAATGATCTCACTGAATTTATGAATTGGGAGCCCGATAGATTGTTTGTTGTGTAGAATTTATGAGCTCTTTGTTGGCTTTTTATTTGAATGAAGATGACTGCACAGATCTAGTCAATTTGCAGAGAGGCACCACCTTAATTGTTTATTCAACAACTATTATATCCCACATAGTTGACTGAGCAATGAAGATATAGCAATAAAGAAGACAAGGTCCTTGCAATCAGTGAACTTACATATTTGTGGAGAAAGAAAACATATGCTCCCTTAAATGAAGCAGTGAGCTCATTGCTTTCCAAACAGAAAAAAGTTGTAATACTTTTAATGCTATGAATATAGAGTTTCTTTTCAGTGTACCCAAAGAGAGGTGATGAGCCTTATATTTTCACAGCTAATTAGTAGTATGCAGAAGTCTTAATTGAGAAGGGAATGACCTTTTGCTGTCCATGGTGCTGAATAATCCAGTAGCTACAGAATAGATGGGAACATAACGCTGCTATTTACTCAACTGCTGAACTAATTTTATTTTAAATTTCTGAGTAATTAACTGAATGTGAAATTGTAAAAGCAAATACAGCACAGTCATGATCAGAAAACTGTCCTAGATCATTACTCTATTAATTTTTAAAACAATTGTTTTAGCTCTAACGTAAGTATGTGCTACTTGAGTTTTTCAGATGACAGAATAAAACTGTTAATTATAGACAGTGGTCATACTCATTAATTCATCTAAAATATTTTCTATAAGTGTATTTTGCTACAAATGTTAAAGGGATAACTAGATAAATGTGTTTTTATATTCTCATCTGAGGATATGTTTATCAATTTTAAAGAGGGAGGGAAGAAGAGAGGGAGAGAGAAAGATAAACATCAATGTAAGACAGAAACATTGGTCAGTTGCCTCCTGTAAATGCCCTGTGCCCTGACTGGGGATTGAAGCTACAGCCTGTTGGTGTAGGGGATGATGCTCCAACCAACTGAGCCACCTGGCCAGGACTTAGGTAAATGTTTTAATAATTGGTAAGCCTAATTTTTTAACTGATCCAGTGCAGTAGTATTAGATACCTATGCTACTTTAAGACTTTATGGGTAAGATGTAACTTTACAGTAAGTTTGTTTGCTGCCAAATAATCAACTATTAAATATACTAGGAATTGGACCCTAATATGATTTTAAAGTGACACTTTATAAATCTAACTTTTAAATTGTCATTTTCACTGAAGTCACATTTTATATATGACATATCACAAGAGTTATTAAAATAGTCAAAATTTATGTAATGACACATCAAATTATATAAAATAGGTAATAATGTAGAAATAATGAACACATATGCAGATTCAGAATAAAGTTTTCACACTGGAGGAGAGTTCTAAAAGTGTCTGGATCACAAAATTTCACATGAGTTTTGAAATATTGCTAGGGACAATGATAAGATTTTCTTAAATGTAGGCATGTAATAGGGCTATAGCAGAGTTTAATTTCTTGAATATTTACAGACTTCTGATAGAAGATGAATGTTGATGAAATATTCAAGCACATATTGGTAAAGGACCAAGTCAAGCCTTCTTCTCTGACACTAGCACACTATAAGTAATGTGGGAATAGTTCATTGTGAGACTGTATTTTTAATGTAAAAAATTGAAAGGAATATTGCTATTCTTGTGTTGGTTCTTATATGATAACAATAAGTATCCCAGAGAATATTAATACTCCTTATGACAACACTCTTACAGTGGAAACATCAGAACCACAATTTCACAAATCAAATAATTGTTGACCTTACAATTATCTAAATGGACATAAATGAGCTTGAGCATCTGCTTCTCATGAGGCTGGTGGGTTTGTCCCACCCTGAGTTCCCTTGAAACCCACAGGCTCCCATAGTCCACACAGGAGTTGCCCTTGAGCACCTGGTTCTTTGGGCAAAGGGGATACCCATTTTGGGACCTCACAAGACTTGGCGAATCTCTCAGTCTCTCAGTTTTGCTTTCTTTCATATTGGCTTATTCTCAGGCAGGCCTTGCCTTTGAGCTGTTAAAATAAATAGCATAATTTCCAAGTTTGTATCCCACCAGCGCAGTTACTCTAGTAGAAAAGTCAGCTTTACTTAAAGAAGTCCTAGGGTTGAATACCATTGGCCTGCCTTGTCACATGCCCTCCCCAGAGTTAGTCCTGAGGGCTGGGTAGGTATAATAAGCCACACCTGAACCATGCTCCTCTTCTACAAATAGGTGATAGGGTCAACCTGAATTGAATGCCATGGATCCATAGTGGAGAAGTGCTAGTCCTCAAAATGATAATGTGGGTATTATTAGCTTAAAAAAATCTAATGGATATTGGCTTGGCAAAATATATAGGGTGGTTATTATCCACATACTTAATTTTTTTAACTACCTTTAGGTAGAAAGAAAAATTAAAATACATTTTGATATGATAATGGCAAGATTAGAAATCATTTTCACTTCTGATATTATCCAAACCAGATGCTTTTAGGGGAGAGAGGGGGGTGCAGAAGTAGGCTTACAGTTGTTCCTATGGAAAGTAATACAATAATCTACTCTAATAAAAGCGTAATATGGAAATTGACCATTTCTGCAGGAGCATAAGCCATGCCCACCAGCCAAGCCACACCCACCAGCCAATCAGAGCGGCTGGATGCAAATTAACCCAGCCAAGATGGAGGCCAGCAGTGGCAGGTGTGGCTGGGCATCCGCAGGGGAGAGGTGGGCATCAGCGGGTGAAGGGGAACAGCAGCCTGGGTGGAGTGGGCATTGGTGAGCAGCAGCAGCAGCGATGGGGGGAGGGGCAGGCATCTATGAGCAGTGGCAGTGGCAATGGGGCAGAGCGGGCAGTGGCAATGGGGCAGAGCGGGCATTGGCAGCAGCGGCAGGGGTGGGGTCCGGACCTCCCATCGGGGTCTGGGGAGGCCAGGCAGGCAGCACCATGCACCACTGCAGGGTCTGGGCCTCTGATCTGGGACCTAGGGAGGCAAAGCAGGCAGTGCCAGATGCCACCCACAGAGTTTGGACCCCAGATCGGGATGGGGAGGTGGGGCAGGCAGCACCAGACACCACCAGTGGGGTCTGGCCTCCAATCTGAGACCCAGGGAGTAGAGTGAGCAGTGCAGATGCTGCCCATGGGGTCCGGGCCCTGATCAGGGACCCAGGGAGGAGTGGTGGGCAGCTCCAGATGCCACCCATGGGGTCCTGGCCCCAGACCAGGGACAGGGAGGTGGGGCAAGCAGAGACAGACACCACCTGGGGAGGTGGAGCAGGCAGCGCCGCCCACAGGGTCCAGGACCCAAATCGGGGATGGGGGACAAGGGGCAGGCAGCATCAGGCACCACTGCAGGGTCTAGGCCTCCGATCTTGGACCCAGGAAGGAGGGGAGAGCACCACCAGACACTTCTGCGGGTCTGGGCCTCCCATCAGAGACTGGGGAGGTGGGGCAGGCAGCATCAGATGCCACCCAGGGTCTGGGCCCCAGATTGGTAATCGGGGAGGCAGGGTGAGCAGCACCAGGTGCCACCGTAGAGTCTGGGCCTCCGATCTGGGACCCAGGGAGGCTGAGTAGGCAGTACCGGATGCCACCTACAGAATGCAGGCTCCAGATTGGGGATGGGGGAGGCGGGGCAGGCAGCACCAACACCACCTGGGGAAGCAGAGCAGGCATTGTCAGGCACGACCTCAGGGTCCAGATCTCTGATCTAGGACCCAGGGAGGCAGAGTGGGCAGTGCCAGACAATGCCCATGGGGTCCGGGCCACCTATTGAGGATGGGGGATGCAGGGCAAGCAGCCCAGACACCACTGGGAGTCCAGGCATCCCATCAGGGACCGGGGAGGTAGGGCAGGCAGCACTAGATGTTGCCCATGGGGTCTTGGCCCCAGATCAGGGATCGGGAAGGTGGAGCAGGCAGCGCCAGGCACCATCGCAGGGTCCAGGCTTCCAATCTGGGACCCAGGGAGGCAGAGTGGGCAGCACCAGGCACCCATGGGGTCCAGGCCCCAGATCAGGGATGGGGGAGGTGGAGTGGGCAGCACCAGATGCTGCCTGCAGGGTCCAGGCCCTTATCAGGGACCCAGAGAAGTGGGCGGGAAGCGCCAGATGCCACCCGTGGGGTCCTAGCCCCAGATCGGTGACAGGGGAGGTGGGGCAGACAGCACCAGATACCACTCGGGTGGAGGAGGCAAACTGTGAAACACATGCCTTTAACAAAATTCAGGAGGTATTCACATTTCATGGAATGAAATGTTCACATTTCAAACTTCCGGACTGTCCTTTATTAATGAATACAAATACATGTGATGAATCATATAGCGACAACAGGCAGAGGTTTTAAATTCTCTGAATGATGAACAGTTTGCAGCCTTTCAGACTATAACTTCAGCCATCGAAGATCAAACTGTACACCCCAAATGCTTTTTCTTGGATGGTCCAGGTGGTAGTGGAAAGACAAATCTTTATAAAGTTTTAATACATCATATTAAAGGTCATGGTGGTACTGTTTTACCCACAGCATCTACAGGAATTACTGCAAATTTACTTCTTGGTGGAAAAACCTTTCATTACCAATATAAATGACTGATTCCATTAAATGAAACTTCAATTTCTAGACTCGATATAAACAGTGAAGTTGCTAAAACCATTAAAAAGACCCAACCTCTCATTATTGATGAATGCGCCATGGCATCCAGTCATGCTATAAACACCATAGATGATTAGTAAGAGAAATTATGAATTTGAATGTTGCATTTGGTGGGAAAGTTCTCCTTCTCAGAGGGGATTTTCAACAATGTCTCAGTATTGTACTGCGTACTATGCGATCGGCCATAGTACAAACAAGTTTAAAGTACTGTGATGTTTGGGGATGTTTCAGAAAGTTGTGTCTTAAATATGAGATCAGAGGATTCTGCTTATCATGAATGGTTAGTAAAACCTGGAGATGGCAAACTTGATAGCAGTTTTCATTTAAGAATGGATATTATTGAAACTCCCTGTGAAATGATTTGTAATGGATCTATTATTGAAGCCACCATTGGAAATAGTATATCCTATATAATAAAAAGGGAATGTGCAAATTGACCGTCACTCCGGTCAATTTGTACCCACAGCTGAGGCTAAGTTCCCATAAAGAGCCTTAAGGAGCAATCAGCAGGGACCTGAGGCTGTGCATCCACCCACCTCCTGCATGGGGCTTGACAGGGGACCTCAGGCTGCTTCCCCTGCCCTGGCACCAGGCCAGAGGAACTCAGGCTGCACCCTCTTCTCTGGTACCAGGCCGGGGGACCTCAGGCCATGCCTCCCGCCCTGGCCCCAGGTCAGGGGACCTGAGGCTGTTCCCCCTACCCAGCAGGACTTGACAGGGGCCCTCAAGGTGTGCCCTCCACCCTGATGCTGGGCCAGGGGATCTCAGGCCATGCCCCCCACCCCAGCACCAGACCAGGGGACCTCAGGCTGTTCCCCCTGCCCCGGCACCAGGCTGGGGGATCACAGGCCACTCCCTCTGCCCAGCAGGGCTTGATGGGGGACCTTAGGCTGTGCCCCCCTGCCCTGGCACCCAGGGAACCTGAGGCTGCACCTCCCCCCCCCCCCACCTGGCAGGACTTGACAGGATGGGACTGGCCGGGTCTGGATCTAGCCCAATGAAGGGGAGGCCATCCAGGTTTGGATCTCGAGCGATTTTGAGGTGCACATGGGTGGCTGAAGACTTGACTCTGGGTTCCATAGTGCACCCCCGACTCTGACAGGAGGAAGATTTTCATATACATTTTACTAATTTTCTTTAATCTCTGACACTTCTATTATAGAGAAAGGGCAAATAGCAATATTAAAATATTTCCTCTAATTAATCCCCTTTTAATGTGCATGAATATCATGCACTAGGCCACTAGTTTATAGATAATATTAAAAATATATCTAAACATGGAATTCTTTGTCCAAAAAAATGAGCATGTTCAAAAATTAAATGAAGAAATTTTGGATATGCTCGATGGAGATTTTCACACATATTTGAATGATGATTCGGTTGACTCAACAGATGATGCTGAAAAGGAAATTTTCCCATCGAATTTCTTAATAGTATTACTCCTTGAGGAATGTCGTATGATAAATTAAAATTGAAAGTGGGTGCAATCATCATGCTATTGAGAAATCTTAATAGTAAATGGGGGTCTCTGTAATGGTACCAGATTTATTACCAAAAGATTACAACCTAATATTATCAAAGCTGAAATATTAACCAGATCTGCAGATGGAGAGGTTGTTCTGATTCCAAGTATTGATTTGTCTCCATCTGACAATGGCCTCCCATTTAAACTAATTTGACAACAGTTTCCTGTGATGCCAGCGTTTGCAATGACTATTAATAAATCAGAAGGACAAACTCTAGACAGAGTAGGAATATTCCTACCTGAACCCGTTTTCGCATATGGTCAGTTGCTTTCTCTCTGAGTTTGAAGAGTGTGTGATATTAAAGTTAAAGTTGTAAATACTTTATCCCAAGGGAAATTAGTCAAGCACTCTGAAAGTGTTTTCACTCTTAATGTGGTATACAGGGAGATATTAGAATAAGTTTAGTCACTTTGTCAGTCATTATTTGCATCAATGTTGTTTTTATATCATGAGTTTGTTGTTTTATCATTTATTAGTTTGTTTATTAATAAAATTATGTATTATTTTCATATACATTGTACTCATCTCCTTTTATCTCTCACACTTTTATTATAGAGAAAGGGCAAATAGCAATATTAAAATATTTCCTCTAATTAATTCCCTTTTAATGTGCATGAATTTTGTGCACTGGGCCCCTAGTTATTAAATAATACTGTAAGAATAAACCCCATGTTTCATGTACTCACAACTGTAAACCTACTTTTGCCCACCTTGTATTAAACTTACATTCCTTTGTCCCAAAACCTAGGAAGGAACCTAAAGCAAGAATTTTATATGCAAAATTCAAATTAAAGTGCAATTGTAAAATAATTTGAAGGGAAAAATTCAAATTTTTATGATTTATAATAAATACCCTTAATAAATACATAGCAATTTACTATAGATTATGAACACTATTTCGGAGTCTTTTAAAAAGGGTCAGATCAGTGACATTCCCTGCTGAGATTAATATGACCTCTTCCTGACGTGAGTTCAGCCACCAAACCACGTAGTTCTGCTACAGATGACAGGAGGTCACAAGCCAGAGACATTAAACCAGATTTATTTAATGTGCACCACAGAGAAGGCTGTAAATGACAAATGGCAGGAAGGTTTATATATCCTGTTCACCAGCAAAGAATGTAGCTTGTCATAGATTTTCCTTCTTTTCACTGAGAGGCAAGAGACTTTGAAGCCATTGTCAGGTCACAGACCCCCTGGAGAGCTCTGCTCTGGCCCCAACCTCTACTGTGGAGCATGAATACATGGGCAGTGGGGGTGACTTGAGATCACAGAGCACAGATATTAATAAATAATAAAAGGCAGCGTTAGGTCAAGGCTGCTCACAGAGCTGGAGTTTAACTGGTTTATCCAGGCAGAGAAGGAATGTATTTTTAGTTTCTGAGCTAATTTCTTAATAACAACCATTGTGTGGCGACATGGCTGGGAATCAAAGGGACTCTAATCAAAGGGCAGCATAAATAACCCAGCTGTGCAGGGTTGCTCAGAGAAGACTTGAACTGTCCTGACAGAAGACACATGAGGAAGATGTGTACCAATTTCCTTGTGCTGGAAAAGAGAATCTTTTGCCCTTCTCCCAATTCCCAAGAATTGATACCTAAACTTAAGGTGTTTTTTCTAAGTTGAATCTCAGACAAGAAATGTGTCTTTCATAATCATGGTCTGTCGGATGTCATCATAACACTGTCCCTATTGCATATAGGGACTATATACAATATTTACACTATTCAAGTTTGTAAAAAAGTAGAAGATATGCAGTTATGCAGTTATTTCCTAAATGGTTAATGCAATGAAAAGTCATTTTCTAGTAAAGTGTAACCAGAACCTCTGTTTATGGATCAGAAAAAAGAGTAAGTGCTCAGAGTAAAGATGTCACTGGATTTAGAGCCAGCAGTTTTGGATTTGAATCCAAACTCTTGTTAACTGAGTATAGGGCAGGCTACCTGTCTTTCTCAATATGCATTCTTCTGTAGTACAAGTGGTCATCTCAATGTACTTGCGTACATTGAAAAACAAAGAAGGTAATGCATATGCCAGCATCCAAAAGGTGTCTACAGTAGAATTATAGGAAGATATTCTTGTTGGGAATCATCTTAATAATTTGTCCTTGTTCAGTGAATGAAGGTAGGCAAGCATCAGTTAAGACTACCTTCTTCTAAGTCTTATAAAAGAGGAGAGATACAAAATGAATTAAAATGCTGTTGACTCCACTGAATTTTTGGAAAAACTAATTTTGATCATGGAGGAAGAGAATCACATCAAACATCTTAATGGAAGTGATGGGATGATTAGGTAAGGGACAATACCGAATACTTTTTCATGAAAAAGTCATAAACTCTGATCACTGAGGAGGCTAGTTGAACCATATGACAACCAGTAGGCAGGTGGTATTGTAACATGCTTCTCAATGGCTGGGTTTAAAATTCTTTTCCAGATGTTTAATGTCTTATAGAAAGAAAACGTGTGTGTACGTGTGTGTGTGTAGTTAGATAGATGGGTAAGTATTATAAACTGTGTTAGTGTTGTAAGGAAAACCAAAACATAACACATTTGAAAAATCTGAATACATATTCTAGGTTATAGGTACACAAAGAGGAACTAGGACTTTTTTAGTTACAAGCGACAAAAGCCCAACTCAAACTTATTTATACAAAAACGGGTACAGGATGGTGGGAAACTGACCAACATTATAATAGGGAAATCAAGGCCATAGATCTTTAGGCAATGGAGGATATGGGGGTTCAGATGATGCCATCTCTCTCCCCTTGGCTCCCTCTCCACTCTCTGCTAGGCTATTCTGTTTTCAGTTCTCTCCTCTCTTGCATAGACATTATAAACTGCTACAGAGTTATACTCTTACATGTCCTAATCCCAAGGACCCTCTCCTCTTCAATGGCTGCATCAATTATTTTAAAGGAACACCAATTGTGTTTTTGCTAACTCTGCTGGGTTGTATGCTCTAATGGCCAGTCTGGAGTAGATGCCCCATCCCTGTGGCTGGGAACGAGGACCCTGGATTGATACCTTCCTCAATAGCACATGGAATGGAGGAGGGGCGGTTCTTAAAAGGGACAAAGTAAAAATAATACCATTAATGTTTGCTGTATATTTTTAGGTCTAGATACTGAGAAAGAAAACAGTGTCTGTTCATTGATGGCACTGAGAAATTTGCATTCCTGAATCAGGTTGGTCGTGCATGAACTGTAATATTCCCGTTGTGATGTCAGGGTATGCGGACAGCAGCAGGGGTTTTGTAAGGAGGTCAAAGCTGAAACACACCTATGATTTTGAAGTTGGGGAAATCAAATAATCCCTTTGACCCAGAAAGGGATTAATGGAGAGAACTAAAGTGTCGACTCCTTTTGCATCAGTAGCAGAGCTCTGACCCTATCCTTGAATAGCAGCATTTCATACTCCAGGATTGCACAGTGGCTCATCCCTTTACATACATGGTGAGGACATCATAAAACAGTGATTCAACATTTATAAATCTTACAATGTGATCACACACTAAGTCTGATAATCATGTGTCACTATGTAAAGGTATCACAATAGTATTGACGATATTCCCCTTCACCCCTTATACCTATATCCCTCACCCCTCCCCTCTGGCAACTATCAATTTGATCTCTGTTTCTATGAATGTTTTGTTTTATTTTATTTGTTCATTTGTTTTATTCCACATATAATTGAAACCGTATAGTATTTGTTGTTCTCTGACTTATTTCACTTAGCATAATACCATCTACATCCACCCATGTTGTCACAGTGGTAAGATTTTGTTCATTTTTATTGCTGAGCAATATTGTGTGTGTGTGTGTGTGTGTGTGTGTGTGATATCTTCTTTACCCATTCTTCTGTTTATCTTGGCTTTTGTAAATAATGCTATAATGAACATGGGGGTGCATATATCTTTTTGAGTTAGTGATTTGTCTTTTGTTCAAATAAATACCCAGAAGTGCAATTGAAGGCTATTGTGTATCATACAAATGAAGGTACAGTATCTGAAGAAACATGAAAGCCCAAGAAGCCCCAGGAATGTAGGCAGCAGGAAGGAATGAACCATTTCATCAGGAAACTGCTGCTGGGGTGAATCACCTCTACCAGACAAATGCTTTGTTGTTGGGTCCCTATACCAAGAGAAATGGGATAGCCTAATGCTGAAGAGCATCTGCTCTCACATCAGACAAGAGTGGGTTTGAATTCTGGGTCACCACTTAGCCATTAGCCCTTTGGGCTCAGGTATTTGCTTCAATTGGGGATAATAATAGTGTCTGATTTGTTGGGTTGTTGAAGGAGACCAAAGGGCTTAGATCAATGTCAATATATATTCAGATGTATTAAGTAGTGCTATAATCTTAAAGATTTGAAGGGGAAGTCCAGTGGTCAAGCATGCCATTTTGAATAATGAAACAACTATCAAGGAGAGAGAAAATTTCTAAAGAGAATATTAAAGTACATTTGTAGAAGGGGTATGGAAGATTGGAGAAAAAACACAGCAGATTTCCACTAGACGTACCTACCCAGGGAATTTGCAATTCCACTTGAATTCCCTATGTATTTTATCAGATGTGGGATGCACTAGGGCAGTGATTGGGTTTCATAAAGGAGATAATGAATATTTGGTGACATGAGGAAAACTGTATGTTGATATGGAAAATGTCATCCCAGTATTTATGTCTACTCAAAGTTTCAGTTTGCACTAGTCTGCTGTGATGCATACAAGAAAATCAAATGGTACTTGTAGGGTAGTGCAACAGAGCTTTTGTTGATTTATTCAAACTCGATTATATCTATCAAGGGTGGGGGCCTGTTTATCATTTGTCTTTGGGTCCAGTCAGCATTAAAAAAACCAAAAAGCACTCTGGGCTAGATTGCTCTCTATCTAAACTTTTCTTGTTCATTGCTGATGTCTTAGCTTTTTTTTTTGACAAGTTATTGGATGGAAATAAATAAATATGCAGTTGATTCTTTAGGGCTTACAAATTTGGTAAATGCTCATTTAACTTTTTGGCAGTTATGAGCAATAAGTAAAAAAGTATCCTAAAGTAAGGTTTGTACAAAACATGTTTTGGTTTTGCTTACACAAAATCCTCAGGAGCCAGGAATTGAACTACGTTTCTCTACCTGAATTTCTTTTTCTTTCATCACTGAGCACATTTATTTACACTTTTAGTCTAGGGCTGTTCTGGACTGCTAGGTTGCTACTTTGATTTATTTTAGTTTTCATTTCACTGTGGAAGGAAAAATGAGCTATTGAAGCACTTGGCTTTGGAGAGAATATCTCCCCATGGTACTATGAATGGCATGTCTTTCCAAAGCAGGCCTGAGAAAGAAAGTTAGCAGGTTAGGTTTCACTAGTCTAGTTTGGGCAGCACATTAAGATATTGTGGAGGTGTGGGAGTAAAGAGAAAGAATTCTGTCCTCTTTTCCATTCTGTCTAAGCCAAGAAAGTATATGAATCCACTGCTCAAGGGCTTGGCATGGATTATCACATTTAATCATTCAATTGTTCATTTGGCAAGTATTTTAGCTCAGGTGTTGTTCCATGGGCTAGGGGATAGATATAAACAAAAAAGATAAGTATTCCTGCTCTGATAGAGCTTATCGAAGGGCACTGATAATAAATAAGAGGAATAAGTAAAAATACAACATTTTAAAAGAGTGGTTAAGAGTTTAGGACAAAAAACCAAACAGGGAGATGGAATATGAACTGATGAGGGTGAGAAGGTTGATATTTTGGAAGAATAGCTAAGAAACTGGAATTTAAACCAGGTATGGGGTTGCAAAACAGAACTCTTAACCATCACCTTATACATAAAGTGTCTGCATATTTCAGTCAGAATGAAGGGTAAAGAAGAAGGGTAAAACTTGAGCACTCATAAATGAGGAAGGGGTGACAGAGAAAGTAGCAATACAGTAGCCACCAGAGATAAGGAACTTTCTAGAATCACTATAAATAGTCTTAGCAAGTATAGCATTATGGACATGATACAAATGAGTTAGCTGTTTTCAGTGTTCAAACTAAAGTGTTAACTTCCTTTGGGGGAGCCATATAATTTAATCCTTGTGAAAACAACATTCCGTTTATCACAAAACTCAATTTTTTTTTTCTGTGAAGACGTCTCTCTATAGCCAGCTTATCCAGCAGAAATATTTAGCAAATAAGGAAATATGTACATGAACTATAACCATAGATGAGAGCATCTTCGTGGACATGGAACACAGTAAATCAACTGGAGCAGAAGCAATCGGATGGAATATACCACACAGGGCGCCTGGGTGCACGTGGCCTGGCGGTGAGGAGAGACTAGACAGCTAAACTCAAGGAGCCGTGAATTCCTTGAAGAGCTCAGCAGGATTAGGCTTAGCTGTGGGCATAAATTAATTCACCAGAACAGTGAACAGACCCTGGCGACAGTGACAGTCACTGAAAAAAGATTTTGATGGATGTCTCGGCCTTCGTGCATAACGCTCAGAGGTGCCCATGCGCCTCAGGAACAAGTCAGGCCAGAAACTGAGCAGTCGCAGGCACTGCGTGGGTGTTCTCTGTGGAAAATATTTATTAGGAGTGGAGAAAGAACAAGAACTTGAAAAGCTTAAGGGAGAGATTTTTAAAAAAATGTTTGTTTGTTTGTTTTCCTGGAGCAGGAGGAGGACATGACACACAGGTATTTTTCTCTTGTAAAAGCTAATTCTTACTTCAAGAGCCACTACCACACTGGTGGGATTTGAGAGGAAACAAGAGGATTCCCTGTCCCCTATCTCCTCTTTGAGCCTGCTGTGAGAACTAAACCATATTTACAAGAATTCTTTTTTTTTCATCCTCATCCAAGGATATGTTTATCAACATAGATTATTGTCCCACTCATTCATGCATTCACGGACTGGCTCCTGTATGTGCTCTGGTGGGGGGTCAAACCTGCAAGCTCGGCATATCGGGATGACACTGTAACCAGCTGAGCTACACAGCCAGGGCAGGACATTATGTTCTTTATTTCAAAAATTTCCAGAAGCCCCGTGAGGTACACATGACAAATTTGGGTATAAACTGGAGGGTCAGAAACATTGTGTTTTGCTCAGGGCACCCAACCAACAAGTGGCAAACCTCGAAATCAAACCCATAATAATCTGACTGCAAAGCTGGTGTTCTTCCCACTCTTTTACACTGTCCTTAATTTTCTTAAGAGGACAGAAATGTCTCTTTCAAACCTGGGATGTTACCAGAGGTAGTGTTTGTTATAGGAAGGATGTGGAGGATGGAGAATACATCCATTTATTCATTTAGCTCTCCCTTATTTAGCTGTGGGAACTTGGGTTTCAATTTCTCCTGTATAAAGGAGAGACAAAGTAAATAACTTCTTAATTTTTCTCAGCTCTGACTTCTATTTTCCAGTTCTCTCCATAGTCAATAAGAGTTAGTTGATGGTAGAAAACGTCAGGATGTAGAAATAAGGGCATACAGTAATAAAAACACATTTTTTTTATTATTTAATACTAGAGGCCCAGTGCATGAAATTTGTGCACTGCGGGGGAAGGGGGTGTCCCTCAGCCCAGCCTGCACTCTCTCCAATGTAGGACTGCTGGCTCCTAACTGCTCATCTGCCTGCCTGCCTGATCATCCCTAAACTCACCTCTGCCAGCCTGATCAATGCCTAACTGCTCCCCTGCTGGATCAATCACCCCCAACTGCCCTCCCCTGCTAGCCTGACTGCTCCCAACTGTCTTCCCCTGTAGGCCTGGTCCCCCAACTGCCCTCCCCTGCAGGCCTTTCCCCCCCCAACTGCCTTCCCTGGCTGGCTGGTCACCCCCAATTGCCCTCTTCTACAGGCCTAGTCCCCCCAAACTGCCCTCCCCTGCAGTCCTGGTCACCCTCAACTTGCCTTCGCTGCAGGCCTGGTTGCCACCAACTGCCCTCCCCTGCAGGCCCGGTTATCCCTAACTGCCCTCCCCTGCCTGTCCGATCACCCCTAACTGCCCTTCCCTGCAGTCCATTTTTGACCACATGAGGGCAGCCATCTTGTGTGTTGGAGTGATGGTCAATTTGCATATTACCTCTTTATTATATAAGACTAGGGGCCCGGTGCACAAAAATTTGTGCACTCGGGGTGGAGGGAGTCCCTCAGCCCGGCCTGTGCCCTCTGACAGTCTGGGACCCCTCAGTGGATGTCCTATGATGGCCCCAGTCTGCCAGGCGCCTTTTATGTGTGTGTGTGTGTGTGTGTGG